>SRLM01000117.1:475015-664555 GCA_015708895.1 Populus ilicifolia | reverse complement strand
ATTTAAAGTTGAGGGATTGATTTTATCCCATTTACAGTAGAGGTTTTATTTGATAAAATGTAAAACTTGGACCGTGAATGCTAACTATTAGGTATATGTTTATTTTTATATTTTATTTTTTAAAATTAATTTTTTATTTTTATTTTAAATTAATTATTTTTAATGTTTTTAAATTATTTTAATATACTGATATAAAACTAATTTTAAAAAAATAAAAAATTATTATTTTAATATTCTTTTATTAACAAACTCTCAGTTCTCAAACACACTTATAGCTTATCCCACTCAAACCTGGTTCGGTGAACAAGAACATCTTCATCTCCCAGGCCATTGAACGACACGCGGTCATTCTTGTTAAGAAGTACACAACAACTCACGTACAGGCAAGGACAGCATAAAGTCAATGTCTTCCTCGTTCTTGCCATCGACATCTTTCGCAACTCAAAGAAGAGCATCCCAGAAATTAGGAAACCCAAAAACTGCCGGACATCTTGATCCGTGTATAACTCCTGCTCCAAATCCCAGACCCATCTTTCAGTTTCTAGCTTTTGGATTGATTATATTCCTCGCCTTGCTTCAGTTACTACCTGCCACTCATTTTCGAGATCCATTCGACCCTTTTAGAAATTGGGCTCCTCTCCATTCTAATCCTTCTTCTCCAGTTAAGTTCAGTTTATGCTCATTTTTGTTTTATATAGCTGGAAACTTTTTTTTGTATTTGTGTAGTGATCATGATTGATGCTTTATTGTGTGTGTACTTGTGACTAATAGTTCTGTTTTTACTTTTACATTTTTCATGGTTATAGTTGAGAGAGTTTAGGGATGCAAGAATTGGTGATGGAGGTGGAGATAATGGAATGGTGCATGTTGTTTCATGGATGGATTGTTTAGACCTCAGAGCTCTTGCAGTTCTCGCAAATTCAACTCTGTCAAGCTCAAGGTTTGTTTCAACTTATGGAAGATGATCCTTCCATTGCTGTCAATTTAGTAACTGATTTATGGATAATCCTTGTATTGTTAGTGTTGAAAAGGGGCTTAATTTAGCTAATGCAAGTTTTCAACACGGGATGTTATATCCTTTGCATGTTTATTGTCTGTATCAATATTTTAATTTCATATTGTGTATTATAGTTATTGTTTTACCTTTTTCATTGGCTTATTCAATTGCTTGTTATTCTTTGTAGTGGGAGTTTAAACTTGGTGCAAAAGGCTTGTTATTATGTTTTGTTGATCTCTTTCTCTTTTCTTGTTGATGATGATCAGCCATCCAGATTTGGTTTTCTTTCATTTCTTTATCCCTGGAGGGAATGAAGACAAAATTTCTTTCTATAAGTTGAAGGTCTTGTTTCCACATTCAAACCTTGAAATTCATGGGTAATTACATCTATTACCATTATATTTTCAAACATAACAATTCACTTGGAGAGGGTGTTATCTGTTCAATTGTAATGATGTTGTGGTGAAATATTGTAGGCAAGAGCAGGTTAAAGAAATAGTGAGGACTGTTTTTTCTGGGGGACAATATGCTGAACCCAGTTGTGAGGAAATAGTACCTTTTATCATACCCACCGTGCACAATTTCTTGAGAAAATTCATATACGTCTCAGCGAATGTAATTATGAAGGTTAGTTCTATACATTTAGTAGTCGCCTCTCATTTTCTGTATTGCTAGTGTTTAGAGTGTTTTTTCCTTGCTTTGTTTATCTTTTTGATGAAATGGGCTATTCTTTTGAAATGTAGAAACGAGCACAAATGAAGCTGTAGAAAAAAATATTCTAAACTCCTTGTGATTTTTACTTGGATAAGTGGCATTAAGATTTACGTTTTTTTTGGTCAGAGTATAATTCATGATATTATAAATGGCAACAGAGTATTTATCCAAATGATATTTGTCCTGAAAGATCAGTGTCATCAAGTTCCTTCACTTCTATTGCAGGCTAGAGTTGAAGAACTAATTGGAGTTGACTTGAACAACTATGCCATAGCAGCAGCTGAAGACTGCTCCCCCTCCCGAAGATTAAAAAACTATGTGAATTTAGATGTGTTGGATGCTATTCAGAGATCGGCTTCAAAGGCATGGGTATCTGAGACACCTTATGCTAAGGATTCTTGTTTGCCAGACTTCAGTGTAATAGTTATTAATGCGAGGAAATTAGAGAAAGATTTTGTCAAGATCGTCTTATGGTGGAGCAAAGCTATGAATTTGAGGGAAAGGTTTCAAATTCTCCTCTATTTCAGATTTCCTTTCTACATTTATGAATCTGACACGGCACCAGTTCACCTTTTGAGCTTAATTTTTTGACCAAGGTGTTGTTTTACCAGTAGGAATTTGAATGCTTAAGGGTTTGTGATTATTTCATCAGTTTGTCGAGTGGTGGGATAGAACAATTGCAATATAAAAGGAATTCAGGATTAACTTTAACATTCTATGGAGTGTTGATGCACTTTTAAGTCTCATTTAAGAAAACAACAGGGCCATTTTGGCAGGGTGGTACATAAAATGTCGAATGAAAACAGTGGATAAAGCTTCTAAATGTGTTATTTTTCGTACTTTATTATCACCTGGCCTCAAACTGTTTCATTTGTTTCTGATTGCTAGAGAACATATATTATTTTAAGGAATCACTCATCACCTTCCCCCCCTTTTATTTTCTGTTTTTTTTGGTCTTGGGTTATTTGCAGGACCAATAAAAAAAATGTAGCCGTTGCATTAGCACTCTACAATAGTTATCTCAAGCTTTCTTCATCTTGGCTGGTCAAGGATTTCTCATCATCCCAAGTTAACAACAGTATGATTATCCACTACGATGGGCCCAAGGCTAGTTGTAAGGAATCCATCAATGATACTGCCTCGGAACACAGTCATGGCAATGTCTGGACTCAGTACCTTCCTTCAACCTCATATCGAATCTTGGGCAGGTAGGATATGTACCTCTGTAACAATGCAGAAGCAGGGCATGGGATGAAATTCGCCTTGAGATGCATCATAAGGCACTTGATGTTGCAAGTCAGATCGAACATGAAAATGTACATCTTTGAGATAATTGAATATTTAATTATTTTTTTCTTTGCTCTGATGTAATTGATACATATCTAATATGAATGGAAATTTTCTCCACAGTAAAATCTTTTTTTTGTTGTAGAAATTAGCCATTATATGAAGGAATTTGGTTACAAGTTTCTCTCATAGGAGCAGATTAGAAGCATAACCATTGTATACTTTGGCTCTTATCTACTAGTATCAATTTTGATTTGAGCTGTTGAAGATTATTTGAGATAAGAATCCTGTTAGTAGCACAGCATGATAGGTCTGAAGTTTCTGGAAAATTATATGTTCATCTGATGGGATTAGATTCTTGTGTGTAGCTAAATCATTGTGCACCTGGATAATTTAATGCTCGGTTCACTAGAGAGAACTATCTGTCATCTGATTTTCTCATAATTATCTTTCATGATGCTTGAAACATCATGTGGAGTTTCCTTGAGGTCAAACAGTAACAATCAAGACAAGAAAACAGCCAGTCCGAGATAGTCGAGATAAATCCAGGAAAGAAAGCATAGACTGCCATGCAACGTGTTTAATGCAGTAAGAACTAAAGCCTGATTCTTCTGGATTTTTATTTGAGCTTAGGGATTGTTTAATTTTTTAAAATAAAAGGAAGTAGCCGTTGGTTCCTAGGTCCTGTCTTCAATTGTTTTTATTTCCCCACAAGCTTCGCAAGTTTTTTCCATTTTGTCTTCTCTTAGTCCCATTGGAACCCATTTCATAGCCGGTAAGCGTGGCCGCAATCAAATCATATTCTAATTTTCATTGAAGTCCCATCTGCTCTGCTGATTTTCGTAATTCTGGAGGAGATATTCATTTTCGGTTGATGATTACCTATTATGTCGTAACCAGAGCCCGTGCTATAGTGGCATTAAAATAATTCTTAAACAGATTTCTAAAGAAAGTGCAATGGAATGGTAGAAAGAAAAGTTTTTATTGGAGGACATAAATAGCACGCTGACTTGCACACTTACTGTCCTCCTACATCCGGCACCATTGACTACAATGTTAAGCTTTGTTTAATAATGCATCAGCCATGAAATGTGAGGATTTATGATGGCTAAATTACAAAACATATCTTGTATTTTGTATTTTGAGCAAGATAATACTTTATACATATAAAAACATGAAATAGTACAAGTTTGTCATCCAACATGTGTTTTGATATGATCCAAAACGCTCTTGTTTTATAATAAGATGCCACTTTATTTCAACAGAATTTCTTAGCAGGGGGTGATAAGATGAACTTCCACATGTGGACGTTTATACCGCGAGTTCAACATCTCGGATTCAGAGGAATGTTTACAAGATCTGGCTCACAGATCCAGAGGGAGTTCACAGTATACTAAATTAACTAGCTAGCCGTTTTTTGATAAAGATGCTAGCTTACTTTATTTTGCAGTAACCGTGTGTCTTTCTTTTGGTATTTTCACGTTGTGACTTCGGAAATTTCGAAGGGATGCATAAACAAAGCTGACATTTATTGTATTCAGATGAGAGAGTTCCGCCGCATGTGTGAAGCCCAGTCAAAGGCCTGCAAGCTCCAACAAAGTCCAAAATTTTGCGTTGGTGTTGTCTTTCTCAGAAAAGATTAGTGATGGTGAAAGTTTAAAAATTGATACGAGTATGGAAAATCTCAGTAAGCAAAGAAATGGGTTAATTTAAAAGGCAGACATTTCCAATTTGATGTGGGATGTCATCAGCACCCGCTGTTTCATGTTAGAGTTCTGACAAAGTTTGGATGGAGACAAGTTGCACTCACTTGGCTGTTAAAATCATTAGGGCTGGTCTTGAAAATTCTGATTTTGGTGTTGGTGAAATGAAACGGTAGTTTATATTTGCTAATAGTTGAAGTCCTATTTTCTATATCATTCTGCGTTAACAGAAATTTGTGTAGCAAGAATGATGCGGGAATCATGTAGGAGACCACAGGGTAAGGTAAGATGGAGCAAACTGTATTCATTTTCATGCTTTAGACCGCAAACATCCGATTCTGATTCTGCTCAGGAGTTCATTGGTCAGCCAGGATTTTCTCAGGTGATTTTCTGCAATGAACCTCAACTGCACGAGAACCCTACAAGTACACAAACAACTCGGTATCCACAAGAAAGTACAGTGCTGTCACTTTTCTACCCAATGCACTTTTAGAATTCCGCAGAGTTGCCAATTTGTATTTTCTTTTGACAGCAGCGTTGCCTATCACTTCTTTGGCTCCGGTTAAATTTTGATCGCTTCATTGGTATATATGGTGGGAATCAGCATGCTCAAAGAGGCCGTTGAAGATTGTTATAGGTTTCCGCAGGTAACTTGAAGCAAAACATGGCATGAATTCTAATTTTCTCCTCGCATCATTTGTCAGTTCTCATATATTATTATCTGTCACTTTATTTTCCATCACCCTGACATTTCAGAATTATTATATTCTTACTTTAAAGTGAAATTTAGATAGATTTTCATGCTCTGACTATGCTATCATTAATTCTCCGCAGGACTTGAACTGTAAAGGCTCGTGCAGGAAATGGCTTATTTGTGGATAAATTGTGGAGTAGACTTCCGGTAGGAGATGTTAAGGTTAACGAGGATGGATACTTCCCGAGTGATCTTCTTTTGCTGTCTTCAAGCTATGAAGATTGTGTTTGTTTTGTGGAGACTACGAACCTTGATGGAGAAACGAATCTGAAAGTCAAGAGAAAGAGGTCACATTTGATCTGAATGAGGATGCCAAATTCAGTGAACTCAAAGCCACTATCTGTTGTGAGGATCACAATCCAAGCCTTTACAATTTTGTGGGGAATTTAGAGTTTGATAACAAAATGTACCCCTTGAGCCCTTCTCAACTACGATTATGTATATAGAGTCGTGATCTTCAGCGGGCATGATACAAAAGTGGTAAGGAATTCCACAACGTCACCATCAAAGAAAAGCAGGCTTGAAAGAAAGACGGATAAAGTCATCTACGTACTTTTCTCTATACATGTTCTGATTTCGCTGGTAACTTCCGTCAGGTCTGCGGTGGTCACCAAATCTGATATGGGTCAATGGTGGTACCTTCTTCTGGAAGATTCCGATCCACTCTTCAATTCGTCAAAGCCTGTGAAATCAGGTTTTCTACAGTTCACAAGGGCTCTCATATTTCTCTTTATGTCTCCATTGGAGCTGTCAAAGTTCTACAAGCTATGTTCATTAACAAGGATATAGAAATGCATGATGAAGCAACCTGTGAGTCTGTACAAGCTTGAACTTCAAATTTGAATGAAGAACTTCGATAGGCTTGCAGAAAATGGTAGGGCATAGCAAGAATCAACAACTTCACACCTTTCAAATTACGCAGAAGATGGATTTCGAACTCTAGCATTTGCTTACCGAAAACTTGAGCAGGCCGAGTACGAACATTGGAACTCGCTATTTATGCAGGCAAAGACGACAATAGGTCCTGAGAGAAGAATTACTCGATCAGGCAACCGAAAAAATAGAAAAAGAACTAATTCTGTTGGGGTTTGCTTCTGTCAAAGACAAGTTGCAGAAACGGGTTAGCTTTCTCTCTTTCTGAGTGAGTACATGCGAGGGATTGGAAGTTAAACATTTTGTTTTATGGAACTGATGCATCATTCTTGACTTCTACATTAGGTTCCAGGATGCATAGATAAACTTGATCAAGCGGGGATGAAAATATGGCTGCTCACTGGTGACAAGAAGGAAACTGCAAAGACTATCGGGCGAGGTTTATGAATGTTTCTTAAGACAGAAAAGTCCCTGAAGGAAAAGAGAAGAAATGTCCCTAAAGGAAAAGAGAAGCAATGTGGAGATCAACCTAAAGTGTCTCATTTTTTCCCTGTTCTGCGGATTTTCTCGCAGCTTACGTTTCTGCAGAACATGAAACAGTTTCATGTATCTTTGAGCACAGAAACTGAGTCCCACAGCCAACCGAAGGTGAAAACTTCAAGGAGAGATGCTATTAACAGCTTTTTTCCATTTGTGCACCATCTCAAAACTGAGAAATCAGTGGAAAAGATAACGTAATGTCATGCAAACTCCAAATACACTTAATGAGGAGCTCTTTTTTTCCTTGCTGTGTCTTCCTGTGAACTTGGTTGGTAATCGCAGGTTTTCTTTGGTACTAACAGATTGCCTTCTCGTAGTATCTCAGGCTACGAAGGAGGATATTGTGCATCAGAATGAAAGTTTATTTAGATAATATAAATTATATTTTAGATTTAATAATTTAAATCATTAAATTTAATTAATTTTTTAATATAAAATTAGAGTTTTAATAAGTAAATAATTATAAGTTTGAATCTTATTATTTTTATTTATTTAATAAAAATTAAATGTAAAGTTAAAATAATTTTTATTTTAAAAAGATATATTAAAAAATAATATAAATCTTCATTCTTTGTAAATTTATATTCGAAATTAATTATTCACCATGTTTTAACCAGAAAAGAAACTATTTTTTTCCTCGGAAGAAATAAAGGAAACCTTGGTATAATCACTAACCCGTATATCTCAATCCTTAACGGAGTCCCAAAATAAAATATTTTATTAATTTAGTCTTAAATGTTTCAGACATTTCTCAATTGGAATTTTCTATCAATGTTTTACCTAACATGTCTATGCACATTATGCTATAAAACGATGCTGTTCGTAAAACTTGTCCAAAAAAATGATAGATATTGATAAAGGATCCAGCTGAGAAACGTCCAAAACGTTTCTCGGACCTAATTGCTAAATTATTTTGCTTAGGGACTCAGATGATAATAAGTGGCTAATTTTAGGTTTTCAAAAAAATGATTTTAAGTAGAGAAAAAAAAAAAAACAAATTCTAATTTAACGGACTGCAACTGTCTAGCTGCCATAACCTAAACGCCTCCATTTCCTCTCTTCCCAGGGTTTGCTCGCTACCTCAGAACACAATCACTGCCGCGATCTCCTCCACCTGCGGAAGCATCCGGAGCTAAATAATCGCAAACCCTCTCACATGGATAACAGAGGAGAGACTTTGGTTGATAACAGTCCCGAAGACATACGCTGGCTCTGTAACCTGTCAGAATCGGAGCTTGTAAGTTAAACATGGATTTTCTCATTTATTTCTTGCTCGTATAATTCATGATGAATTAAATAGTTTTATTTTTTAAAATTTCTGTTTGCAGGATATGCTTATTAGTTTAAAATCATTAATTCTTCATCGGGCAAAGGTACTCGGTCATGATGAACTTGCCAAGAAAATCGATTCGCCGACGCTTCGAGCCATCGGTATTTTTATGCTCTTTTTTGCTTTTTCTTTTTCTATTTTAATTAGTTTTTATCGATTGTAAATTGATATGGAGTTATGGTGGACTGTTGAAAGTTTAATTCAAATAATAATTTATGTGACGGGAAGGTGCGATGAGCCAGCTAAGTGTCTGTCTGGGTTTTATTTGACCTGCACCAGAAGGTGTGCGCCAGAGTTTCTCACCATAAAAAAAATATATTCATGTATGCTGTGCAATTTTTGCATTTCAGTCGTGTGTGTGAAACATCTTTGCTGGGAATTTGATTCTAACTCGCCACGCATGTATTGCATGCATGGCTGGAATGCGATGCTCATGACATGTTTGACTATTGCTAGTGTTGCTCTGAGGTCTTTCTTGTTAAGTTGTCTTATTTATTTGTTTGTTTGGTGTACAGGATTAATTTTTATTAGGGTTTGTACTCTGTTTGACTTGTTCTCAATTGCGATTGACATTAGAACTGGAGTAAAATGTTGTGAGATTAATTTGGTGGCCGCGTTGTTAGAGCTTGAGATGCTTAATGTTATGTGGCCCTAACTTGCATTCTAGTGTCATTTATGACCTCTGCTATGTCCTCCAAACCCAATTATTAGTTGAGAATCCACTGAATCTTCTAGCCCTTTAAGGATCACATTGCAGTGCTCATCTCTATAAGCTAGTGAACACAAACATGATGTCCAGATTCCAATAAAGAAATTGATTATTGTGACCCTCTGATTGTTGTAGGTGCTTGATATGATTAAAAATGAAGGGTAACTGAGTATGATGAAAATTGGTCACTGAGTGGTGCAGTTGTAAATTTTTGAGGCTGCCAAGTGACTGCATGGCTCAAGTGCTGAAACTGCAATTGTGAATCACTCTTGATCATCTGCTTAGAATCCTTCTTTGGCAGCTCCAACACTAAAAAAATGCCCTTACATGCTGAATATAATAACAGAAAGTCTGCATCATTTCCCTGGCTGAATGCACCTTCCTTGTAACTTGAATCAATTCTGTAAAGTTTTCAACTTTTATAGTGGCTAAGAAAGTCTTGTTTATCTGAACCATATGCAGGGCTCTTTTTGATGGAATATCTGAAAGGAAAGGTTAAAGATTTATCACATGTTCAAGACTTGACTAAGCTTGCTGCATTCTCAGATTGTTGCAGTCTATTAAAAGGTAATCCTGGGGACAACTCCAGCATTGAAGAGCTGAAGGCTTCCATCGATATTGATGAAAGAAGGAGACCAATCAAAAGGTATTAAGTATCTCAAAGTGCAGTTGTTAATGACTTAAGTTATGATTTATTTTGGTTAGATGCTTGGACCTCGCTGATAATTCTAGAATTATTTTTTTATCAATTCATTTACCTACCTTCATTGGATAGTTGGAATTATATTGGTGGTGATGCTTTAAAGGAAACAAGTCATGATTTTGTGCAAGATTTGTAATAAGAACACCATGATTATCATTCTAGATTTAGTATCTTGTTTTTGTCAAAGATTTGATCTCTCTGTCTTTCCTTGTGCTTTTATTCTTGCCGCTACAAGAACTTTCATCTAAAACTACATCCAATTGATCAGCATCCGGTTCATTTTGTTACTTTGATTTTCCTGAAGGACGGTTAATACCTGTTCATTAGTTTAGAGAAAATGCTTGAGGGGTATGTACTTGCTGAGAGATTTTGTCCTTTATTTCTGTTTGGTCAACTGATACTGGTTCCTGCAGATTTTAAGTTAAAATTAAAGGTGATGTTTGCGTTTCTTTGGCAAACTATGGATTTTCTTGCAGCCCTGTTATCACTTCCTTTACAACCGAAGGCTACATCCTTGAAAGCATACCCAACCACAACCATACAGGCTATGTAGTCATTGTCATTCATGTTTCCTAGATTGCAAAATCCATCTTGGACAATGAATCAGTTTCCTGCCAATTGAATATTTGAAAAGGTTTTTCTGGACACCAGTGCCTATCATTAAATTGATTATACGTGGCATACATTTTTGTTTCTCTGCTGATTGTTTGTTTGGTGGTTCCTTGATGAAATTTGTGGCTATTAAAACAAATGGTATTGATGAAGTTCTACTGTCTACCCATGATTTCTGATACATTTGTTAATCTTTCTGTTAATCGATTTTTTCACAGACCAGGTGAGGAGGCAACCAAACAGAAGAAACAGAGATTATGACATTATGTCAGCATATCAAGGCAACACCGTTGACTAACAGCAGTTAACCAATCTCTCAGAGGAAGGAAGGCTTTTTGCTGATGTTGGCTCCTAAGATGCAAAACTGTATCTATTATTCTGCCACGAACTAGTCTTTCTACCCTCTGTGGAGCTTGTATGTGAACATGGGAAGATCTATATATAAAGCAATCTAAAAGAAAAAAGAAAAAAAGAAAAAATCTCCAATAGATTGTTATTAATTGAGATAGTCACCAGTTCAATCTAGAAATGCAATCTTAATTTTGGTGCAGAGCTTGTTCATTGTTTTCAAGCCCATATACGTATTTTATAAGCCATTTATCTGAGAATCCTGGTGCAATAAGCTTTGTGCAAGCCATTTATCTGAGATGCAAATCAATTTGGATTATAAGCCATATGAGCAGCTATGGAAGCCATTCGGGTGAAAAAGCAAACACAAAACTTAAGACAAATGCCGAATTCAAGATCACCATGGAAGTCCAGTTATGGTCCGAGTTCTTCTGGGTAGGCCACCTGCAGTCCGAGTTCTGGTGTGAAAACTGAGATAGGATTTTGAATCAATATGTATGCCATTGTTGAGCTGCATGGCTTGATGAGCTATTTCATAATGGGGATTAAGGATTCATGGGATTCTTTGTGTGGGGAGGGGACAAGAGTGGGGATGTGATGGAAGAAGCCACTGAAATACATCGAACAGCCTTTTGAGGGAGTGGGCTTTAGTAATTTCGTCATTCTTTCTCCTGTTGCGACCAGAGCATGATTCTCTTGTTGGCCGCGCTTGTTTTTTTTTGTACCAACAAACGCATGGCAACAAGGGGCCATGAGGGCCCTCTTGCTCTTTAAAGATCTTGAAAGGAAATGTCAAATTCTCCTTTCACGTACAGCAACATTTTTTTTTTTCATGTCTAATTATAAAACACTATTTAATATCCCAATTCCTAATCCAATAGATTGAAGGAGTTCATAAGTTGAAGTGTTTCCCAGCCCTAATGGACATACACTCTGCTTCAACAAGTTCAGCGACAATGGAGAGCCTCTCTCGTGGAATTTCTATTTGGAAGGGAGTAGGCTCCCTAAGCCAGAAGAATCAATTTCTCCTCTCCAAAGTCAAACTCTCCATCCCCTTTATCAAAATAACCCCCATGCTTTGTAACATCCGAAGACAATATCATAAATTAGCGCCATTCAGCCAAAGTTTGTTCGAGGCCAAAAGAAATGATTAAAGATACACCACACTGTCCCCCCTCGCTCTCCATATCTTTCTTTTTTTTCTACTTTTCCTCCTCGTTTATTCCAAAATTTCACCTACAAGCTTCCATATATATATATATATATATATGGAGACAATCACCGAGCAAGTAGACGCCCGAGACAAGGGTTGATCAATGACAACGCAAGGCTCTTGAAACCATGACAATTACCTGAATGGTGTTATGAGGTACCATCAGGAGGAAAAAAAAAACAAAAAAAAGTGGATAAAGAAGCTGGATAGGTCTACAAGCCATGCGAAGGGATCTTATCGTATCATAACCTTGTACAAGATTAAAACATGGTGTCGGTTTAAAAACGAATAAACGTACACTAATCACTTTTAATTAGTGGATAATGGACACAGGACCTAAAAAAGATTTACTTAAGCATCAAGGCTCCCTCTCCCAATGATGTTATCCTCCTATAAAATTTATTCCCTCCATGAGTTCACCCAAGACAAGAAGATGGCCACTGTCTCGGATGGAAAAGCAGTTCCACCAATGAAAATGTAACTCAAATTCTACTTCGAAAATTATTCCTATATAGTATTATTGATTGATTAGCAAACAAACATGGCCTTGTGACTTTGGGCTGATTAGTAGAGGGAGGTTTATTGTAAAGGTCAATGTCACCACATCATTTCTATGATTTTGTTCATGTTAAGCTCCAGGCAGAATCTTTCAATTGAAATCATTCAAGGGAAAATCTTGGTGACAGTGCTAATTCGACCACTCCTGTTTCTTTCTTTTTTAATATGAAGCAAAAGGGCAATGGGATCCCGTCTCTTTCCTGCCATGATTCAAAAGAAAAGTGTAAAGTATCCCTGATTATATTACCATTATTTTTATATATATTATTTTCTCCCTGTAAATATTTATTAGCAATTCCCTGCCGGCCGATGGAATAAGTTTTATGATTGTATTTTATTGCACAAGTAAAATTGATTTCCAGTAACAAAATTATTATAGGCCTGTCATTATCCTTATCCTCATCCTCAGGACAAAAGCTAAGAACATGCCAACATAACTTTTTTATTTGTCTGTTTCATTTTTCTTACCTTCCTATTTTATATTTCTTCGTGGTCAATTTTTGTTACCTCGTTATGGATGACAAGGAACCTCTTTAGAGTGTGCATATTCTTGTGTTTAGACAAAAAAAAATGGTTTTTTTTAATGATTATTTATTGTTTTGATGTATTATTGTAAAAAAAATTAAAAATTAAAAATATTAATTTTATATATTTTAAAAAATAATTATTACTGTAATATCCAATGATACCTTAATTTTTTAATAAAAAAAAACCTTGTGCGTCGTCTTCCTTCTGATACGGCTTCAAACTTACAGAGGTAGGATGGAAATAAGCACTGATTAATAGAGTGTTGCTTGTTTGTTAATCTCTATCACGTACCAATTACTGAATGTTGCTGAATACTAATCCCAAGAATTTTTCTATTAATGTATTGATCAAAGATGTATTGACCAATATATATATAGAGATGTCGATCACATGGGTTTGAACTGAAGCAAAAATTTCTGGGACTGCGAGCGTTAATAATATGGCGATTTGCTGGAGAAGATCTGTATCTAGTGTCGCCATAAAATTAAACAAAACTTGATGTATTATTAAAGAAATAATTAATACGTAAATAAAACTATGAGCTGACCACCTGCCCTTATCAAACACACATGTAACATGTACACAGGAAGTAGGTGTTAGTGAAGAGTACATTGGTGGATTAAATCATAAACTCGATCAAGTCTTCGTGAGAAATAAATTAATAAATTATCAGCGTTGGGAATATCTCGGTAAGATGAATATTCCAAACATAAATAATTAAAAAAGAAGAAGAAGAAGAAGTAGAAAGGGAAACGACCAAGAATTAAACTCTCAGCACTTTCTTTTTTATACAAATCCTTGGATCCTAAAAAGTAAAGAGCTCCAGCCCTCGTGTTTCATGTCCTGCTGCAGGTCACTTGGCTGGACCAGCTGCACAAGATCAGTTACCAAAAAAATAAGTTTGACCAAGATTATTTGCAGAAATTTGTCATTCATGTTACACGATCTTAGACTATATATCTAAGATCCTGTCATTATACCTCTTGTTTCAATGAGAGACTTTAAGCATCCTTGAGTCTTCTTCTTTTTTTTTTCCCTCAACTAAGATCATAAATTCTAGTGTAGGAGTCCTCGATCTTGAAGCTTTATTGGGTGGACTAGTCAAATATTTACTTACAAATTTGCTTGAAAGGGCAATTATATATATATATATATATATATAATTGGAATTCAACCTCTTTTTTGTTAAATTTGTGTTTTCTCTCGTTAATTTTCTTGAGAAACTTTTTTCAATTAAAAACAACTTGTTCCCTTTATGATTAATTTTTTTTGGAAAAAATTGATTAATTAAAAAAATAAAGTTAAAAAAAAATATTCATGTTACCATGGAAAAGATAGATGAAAGAAAAGTAGGGAGTTGATTACTCTACTATTTGGAATTGCAACTTAAATAGAGATCGATTAAAATTAATTTTTTTTATGTTTTTAGATTGATTTGATGCGTTAATATAATAAATAAATAAATAAATATTTTAATACATTTAATTGCAAAATATACTATAAAAAATAACTAATACTACACGATAAAACACACCTCAAATAAAAATAGCAATTGCCAATCACAATAAAGCTAAAAATTTGTGTGAGAATTGTATATCGCTTAGGGTTGTTTTGGGGCAAAAAAAATAAAAATAAGAGTAGCATTTCTTCCATTATTGGGACCCTCTTTGATTTGAATTTCATGCCTTTTATGGTTTCTAAAAATTTGAAATTCTTGTTGCTGCCTCTCCTTTTCTTTATGCCAACCGAAAGAGATTGTCGCTTGTTTTTCCTCCTCTTCCAACGCTAGAAAGGATATCTCTGTATGGGTTGACTAAAATGCCTATGTATATCAAGGAACATCACTATAACATCATCACCAATATGCAATATTTCCATTGCTTTGACCCAAAAAACACCTAATTAAATTGTCTCTAAGCGGCGGGTTCTAGATTTCTTCCTCCATGATAGAATAATTGTTTCACCTAATTTACCTGCCTGGGTGAATTTCTTTGTTCCTCCAAGGGATGCAGAGGAGTGTAACTGTTCCATCATCCAATTGCGTTCTTGGATGGTGAGAGTTAGTTGAGTGATTGAAGACATGGCTTTGAAATTACACAAGACACTATTTGAACACTGGCTTATAAACCAACATTGTTGGATTGTCATCAAATTAATTAAGACCACTTAATTAGTTCTTGGGAGTTAATTTTGTGTCTGCTCTTCTTCTCGAGATTAACCCTCCTCTGTCATAGCCAAATTAACTCTTTGTTTGCTAAATTTTGGCTAAATTTGCATTTCAAAATCCTTGATGATGAAAACGATGTTTTGCCCAGAGAGAAAATGACATGGCGGAAAAACTCCATGTTCTTAAAGTATAAATCTTAATTTAAGTTGGGTTACATTATGAAAATTAGTAAAATAAGATTAATTTATGTGAGATCCATTTTAAAGAGAATAAGATTTATAACCCACTAAAAATATTAAGAATATCTTTATATGATAATGTTTTTTTCTACTTATATGTAAGATCCATTTTAAAGAAAATAAGATTTATAACCCGCTAATAAGAATATCTTTATATGATAATGTTTTTTTTACTTATATCTATCTATTTTTATAAAATGGATTTTATTAAATTATATATATCTTGAGCGTCATAAAATTTATCAAATAGAAATTCCTTGATTTAAATCACCACAGCGTTCTCAAGCAGGACAGTAAGAAGTTAATACAGTCAGCCTGGTCAGTTATAGGTAGAAATCTAGGATCCATGATGGTAACTCGATTGATTTTGATTAAGTGTGAAAACAATCATGTCGAAACCTAATGATGACGACCATTGAGATCATCAAATTGAAGACATTAATTATGAGTTAGTTAGGAAATTATGAAATCCTTATGTAACCATCAACTTTTAGAAATGTAAGACCGTTTACTACTTTCTAGGACTTGATTAAAAATGATAAACCACCATGGTTTGATTAATCCTTTGGTACCACCTAGCTAGCACTGGAGCCCTACATCGATCCTTTCCATGATATATAGGGATCGTGCAGCGCCCAGCGTCTCGCCTTGCCTTTTCAAAAGCATGCCATAGGGTAGCGGTTGGTAATTGCATCTTTAGTTAGTTTTGTTTTGTCATCTCCACTGATTTCTAATGCCAATCAACCTTTTTCTAATTATTAATTAGCTAGGGTTCAGCATCTTTAGTAAATAGTTAGGTTTCTGTTCCTAGATTTTTTAAAAACGGGCCAAAAAAAAAACTCGTTAGTTAAAAATAATTGAAAACAAGTCTTTTGTGTTTGTTTCCGAAATTTAATTAGAAATAAGAACAAGAATTACTGAAAAAACCCAGAGTAATTTTATAATATTCATAAATTAAGTTACTAATGAGTTATTTTCTGAGCTTATTTTATTTTAAAAAAAAAAAACTAAATAGATGCAATGCAAGTAAAAGAAAAACATAATAGATAAAAAATATTTATATATATTATTTTTAATAAGTCATTAATCTTATTTTTTTTAATGGTCATTATATTTGTATCTATATCTTTTTCACATGAATTTCATAAAATAATTAATATGACATAACTAATTATCTCATAGGCATCATAATTTCCCCCCCTAAATTATCATTAATTTGAATTTGTAATCTATATAATAAAATTGTAACGTGGTGCATCTTCCAGCCATTATAGGGAAGTTACTATTCATTAATTGATTATGCCAAAATAAGCAAGCAACACACTAAGCATGCAGTGTTTGGTATTTATTAAGAGTGTCATTGTAGTTGTTTTTTAAAATATTTTTTACTTGAAAATATATTAAAAAAATATTTTTAAAAAAAATTATTTTTGATATTAATGCATTAAAATGATATGAAAACACTAAAAAATATTAATTCAAAATAAAAAAATAAAAAAAATTAAAAAAAAATACAAAAACAAACAGAGGACAATAAAAGGAAAAGCAGGTTTTGTATTCTAAATTAAGACATGTTACACTGTTCTGAAACATGTTTTTAGGGTTAGTGGGAGATGTAATTAGTGTGTTCTTGAAGCGTATTCATTGACCAAATGCTGGTAAACCCCACAGTTGACTAATACACAATTATTGTATCCATTAACTCAAAAGATTATGCAATTGAGCACTTCATTATGAGTTAGTTTAAACAGGGCCACCTGAGATTGATTTAGCGCACATACACATATGGTTAGCTTATAAAAAATTAAAAAGAAGAAGAAGAAGAAGAAGATTTAATTGGACCATTTATTTTGTTGTTTTTACTCTCCCTTTTTTTGGTCACTGTAAAAGGACATGGAGACTTGCATGCGGGCGATACCTAAAGCTGAATCAAGTTCTTGATTTAATTAATCAGATTTTGATCTTCAAGTTTCGTAATCATTGCTTTGATTTAATTTAATTAATTAACAATCGCTTCTCTTTAATGATATATATAGCTGACTTTTGAAGAAGAACAACATGCCTTGCTCATATTCATAATTATTCTTGCCATGATACTGCTACATGCCATGCTTGTTGGAAATTAAAATGCGTGCGTTGCTATATTTGATAAGCAACGCTTCATAATATTAGTTCTATATTAGCTTGACTTTGATATTTGCCGAGTGTGCTATTATTTCATGGTGTTTTGTATTAATTTATCCTGCTCAAGATAACTGCCTGTATGGATTGGTCAAATTGACACGCCTACTTGCAAAATGAGCTACCGACACCACTCGTGTCCTCTTCTTCATTCTACATATTTTATTAGTTTCCAAATACAATGTTGGTAACCTTGTGCACTGTTGTGGATAACTCCTCAGCAATGTTATTAGACTCAATTTCGTGAGTCAACAATGTGATTTGTAAATTGAATTGTTGGATGGGTTCAAATTTTAAAGCTGATATAGCGTGCCTAGAATACTAAAATACGTAGAAGTTGATCTGGCGTGATCTAAATGACTTGAAGAATATATCTACAAATCAGTCAACCAAGCAAAACCTTGTTTGAATATTATATTCATCCAAAAAATGACATGCAAAAATCAAGATTTAGGTTATAAAATCAAGATAAAGTGATAGAAAAGAATAAAATATAATGGAGAACAATATTATTGTACAAAGGTGAATTCCAGAAATAACATTAGTTACACAGAAGGATAAAGAAAAATGAGGATGAGAAAAAACATTAATTATACATATAAAAATTTTAATTGAATTGAAAATAGCTTTAATAAAAAAAAATCAAAAGAATGAGGGTTAAACTAAAAAACATAGATTTTAGGATGAAATTGAAAGAAAATTTCAACAAAAGTGCCAAGAACAAAATTAGAAATCAAAAAAAAAAAACTAGAATGAAAAACCAAACATATGAAAAATTACAATTGAAGGACTAAATTGAAAAGAATAAAAATATCTATAAATGGAAAAGAAATGGAATAAAAAAATTAATAGAATGAGGATTGAAATTGAAAAGTAAAAAAAAAAAGAAAAAAGATGACAATAGTATACATTACCTTTCATGAAAAAAAACAGAAAAAAAAACAAAATAATAACATGTGACAATCAGATTAGTGTTAGCTATGGCGCATCACTCCAAATAAAACAAGATCGCTAATTCATCTAGAGAGATGACGGAAGGTGAGTTACATTCAGCTGGTGATGTCACTCGCATCACTTGCAGAGCACATATGTTAACCATGTATAGGGGCATACCAACACGCTCCAATAACTTTAAGCATTAAAAATCTGAAAAAAACAAGTAAAATACCAAAATGGGGTGGCTAATATAACAGGGGGGGAAAAGGGGTGGAAAGGGTGATGATGTTGAATCGACTGATTCTAATGCTGGTGCAAGTTTTACGGGAGAAGATTTTGGTGAGACTACATGTAAAAGTTCTTATAAAAGGACTCTGATTAGTGCAGTCGTTGATATTCCTGTGGAAGTGGAGCATGAAGTTATTTGGTTTGAGGAGGAATCCGATTATGTTGAGGATGATCGTGAAGAATGTCCTGCTATTCGTATATCGTCTAGCCATATGAAACGAGAAGGAAAACCTTGGGTACGAACCCTCGTAGTCAAAATACTAGGATCGGAAAATAGGGTACAAATTTTAATAAATCAATGGAATCTCAAGAAGGATGTTATCCTTATCGAGTTGTATAACGAGTACTACCTTGCTAAGTATCTTTATGATGAGGAATATAATGACCCCGAATGGTGTCTGATCATATCTTAACAGTCCTGGAATGGCATCCAAATTTCGATCCTTATATAGCTTCCATTGATAAAGATATGGCGTGGCTCAGAATTGCCAATGTCCTGGTGTACTATTATGGTAAGTTAATCCTCACACACTTTAGGAACAAGCTAAGGTGTAGAATTCTGGTTGACGAGAACAATGACCTTAGCACTTGAGCAAGATTTGCTAGGGTTAGTGTTGCAATCAATCTGAATGAACTTGGGAGATCTACGATTAGAATATTGAGGGATTGAATTTGGAAGGCTGAATGTGAAGAAATTTATTTAGTCTGTTTTGGATGCGAGATGTATGGGCATAAAAGGAGAATTGTAGTCGTGGTGGGATCGATGATCATGAGCCAAATATGAAAGGACCAGTGCCTCAACCTGCTCGATATCCCACAGACGAGCAAACTTTGGGGATTCGATTGGAGTTTATTTTTTTTAATGAGAAAAAGTAATAAAGCCTAAGAAAGGCACAAATCACAGCCCACGAGGACACATGTAAACAATTATACAAGGTTATAATTTTATGTTGAAGAATAATATAAAATTATATTTTAAAATCTCACTAAAATAATTTTTTGATATAATATCAGAGTTTTAATAGTTAAATAATCATGAATTTGAATTTAATAAAAATTAAACATAAGATAATATTAGTATATACAAATTTCAAGTTTAAAATTTTTTTGCTTGAGAGGTTATATTGAAAAATAATATAAAATTATATCTTAAGATCTCATTTAAATAGTTTAAATATTTAGATTAAGATGATTTTTTGATATTTTATAGCATATTATTGTGTCTATTATGGCTGAAACTAAAACTTGTTTTTAAGGAGTGTCACTCCTTCACTTTAGGGTTACTGTAAAGACATATAGTTATACTGTAGATGAGGTGCAACAGAGACTTATTGGCTGGAATATTTATAAGCTTTCTCTAGCAGGTTGAATAACTATTTGTCAATAATCAGTGTTGACTTCCTTGTTATGTATACTATGCATTCGGCTTGTTCACCAAAGGGTACTTGTGAAGCTATTGAGAAGATTTCTAAGAGGTTCACATAGGGTGATGCGAAAGATATATGCTCGTAAGGTCCATTTAGTTTAATGTAACGGGATTTGTAAAACTGGTAGATTGTGATGTTGGTATTATTTCTGAGGAACAGCTCTTCGTGTTGGACTGTTAGTCGGTGTATTGATGATAATGGACAGTAGAATTGGTCACTGTTCGATCACTTACTTCCGATTGAGGTGTTGTTAGGGTGGCAGCTAGCTACTTTCCTTCCTCGTCGTGATCGTTCAAATATGTTTCAGTACCCAAAGCTCCATCTTTAATCTTCATTTTTTTTTTATTGCATGGTCGGTTTGTTTGGAGGGAACTAGTAATCAGGTATCTTTTAATGCTGGATATTTTGATAGATGGATTTACATGAATCTCACCGGTGGTTATGGTAACTAAGGTGGGGATCATATTGCCACTGTTTAGAATTTCAGCATGAATACTTTAGAAATGGCAAAAATTAGCATAAAAAATTGAGTTGCACCAAAAAATAAATAATTTTGTTTACTTAATATTTTAAAAAATTAAATAAGAACATGATTATTAAAAGATTAAGTGTTGGGATGGCTGGATTTGTAATGAGAAATCATTAATTTATGACAAAATAATAAGAATATATATTATTTTTTGCATAAAAAAAGATAGAAAAAAATGAAAATAAAAAAATCATGTGACATGTTATAATTTAAATATTATCAATGAATTTCTTAATAAAAGCTAGCAATTATATTTTTTTATTAATGATTTTATCAACAATATTGATATGTTAGATTTATACAAAAAAAAAACACTTATCTAATTTTTTTTCATACCTTGAATTTTACTGGTAACTTTTTTGGTATTCATAAAAAAATTGTTAATAAATACTAATAAAAATAATAATATTATATTTCATCAGTAAATTTTATTATAATTTAATAATGATAATTTTTTATTTATATTTGATGATTTTTTGATAGGGTTTCTCTAAAGCCATACATACGGTTCTCGTCATGATAATTTTAGTTGTGCGGTTGCAAAATGTTTGATTCATGACTGTGGTATTCTTAAATGAGTCTTGTCGAAATAAATATGTTTGATTAAAGGAAATGACACAAAAAAAAGAAGAAGATAACAAGTATAATCGACACAAATTCTATTAAAATAGGATTATTATACTAAAACTTTAATTCAAAAATTTTATTATTAAATATTTTATCTACAAATAATTTATTTAAATATAAGTTAAACAACTTTATTTGTACTAGTAATAAGACTATCGTTAAAAGGAAAAAATCCTAATAAATAATTATAGGATTATTCTATTATTTCTAAATTAAATAGAAAAAATAAAATTATAAAGTATAATATATGTTTTTCTAAACCAAATAGGAAAAATATTAAAAACACCATAAATGAAAATATTTTTCTAAACTAAATAGTAATGAAAATAATTAAAGAAATAAATAATTTCTCTTAAGAATCCTCTCTCCCAATATTAGAGAGAAATTGTCTTTAAGATCAATTTGATCTTGTTTCGATCCCGTGGATACTAATTCAAGAGTCCTCAGTCCCTTTTTTTATTTACTTTTGTTGTATAACAATTTTAGAAAATTCATTCTTTTCATGTTGAAATTTGCATAAGAAATAATAATTAGAAAATTATTTTTCTCCCAATAAACACTAAAGTAATGAATTGCAAATTTTAAATTTATTTAATCAACAAGTGTTGTATCTAAGTAACCCTTGAACAAAGCTATCTTTGTAATAATAGTAAGTTTTTAATTAAAAAAAAGTAATATAACTTAAATTAATAAGTTTTTTATTAAACACTTTATATGTTCTTGTTGTACTTAATTTCTAATTTATTATCAATAACATTGTTGATATCATCATCACTGCTATTAATATTATTATTTATACTAATTATTATTAATATAGTTATTATTAAAATAAATATTATAAATTAATGAATAATATTAATACATATATAACTTATTATAAATAATATCATTAAAATCTTTACAATATTCATCTTGATTAAATGATTTATAAAACAGGTTTTTTAAAGTTGGTCAAAAGATTAAATTAATTAATCTCTCACTATAAAATTTTCAAATAGAGATCCTTGTTAAAAAAAAAGCACATAAAAAGAATTATATATTTTATTTTTTTATTTGACACAAATACTATAAATTAACAATATATTAAAATATATGGAGTTTTTACTGTAGCAAATTTC
Organism: Populus ilicifolia; assembly: GCA_015708895.1. NCBI lineage: Eukaryota > Viridiplantae > Streptophyta > Magnoliopsida > Malpighiales > Salicaceae > Populus > Populus ilicifolia. The sequence goes on along the minus strand of SRLM01000117.1, from coordinate 642,174 downwards.
ATTATGCATTCTCTTATAAATCTTTATGGATTGGAATGGTCAATTTTAAAAAAAATAATTTTTTTTAAACAATTTGATTCTTGAATTTATTTTTCACAATTCAGTCTTTTTTTAATTTATATTTGCATGCATTGTATTTTTTTAATTCTTTTAAATTATTTATGTGAATATAACAAATCAACTTAAGATAAATTATATTTTTTATATCTTAATATTACATCAAAATACCATTTATGGTTAAAATCAATTTGTAAAATTCATGCTTTTATTTATTAAGAAAATGATGTGATCATGTGTTATATTTGTTTTCTTTTACGAAGGAATTAGCCCATGAACGGGATGATACTTGAATGCATCTTGTTTTTCTATCAAGCAATCTAAGATCAAATTGTGCTGGCCAGAGAGTTTTTGGTTTTTTTTTTTTTTAACTGTAACTGTAATAAATTAAGAAAGTAAGATGAGGTGTCTGGTATATTAGAGTCCAAAGACCAACAGCGCTTTGATGGAAAACAAAGACGCATCCCATTCGCTAGCTGCATCATGGTGATTCGTGAATCTATTCAGATGGGCCCACCAGAAAAAAACATCATTGCATATCTTTAACTGTCAAAGGCATGCCTTTAACCATTCCATTTTCTGCCGTATTATAATTGCCCAAGCTATCATTGAGCTGCTGTGTTACTGTTCGCTCTCCAAGCTTAATCGGGGGTGGTAAATATATAGGTTGTTTTCTTTTTTTATTTTTCTTAAGAAAAGAAATCTTATGAGCATATCGATCTGATAAAAGAGATTCAGACTTCATCTTCCTATATAAAAAAAATGATGTAAAATAAAAGAAAAGGAAAAGGGCGCCGAGAGATGTCGCAATTCAAGAGATGTTTCTTGTCGACCAAAAAATCACCGCTTCCTTTCATGGGACCCATCTCAGATGGACTGGCTTTGCTTATAAAACCACCGCGCCCTCCCCTCTACTTAACCCCCCCTCCCCTCTACTCTCTTATCCTTATCAGAGCTCTCTTTTGCTACTTTTTTTTTAGCCCCTACCTCTTCTACTATTTAGCATATATCCCTGTCCTTCTAATCATCTAGCTTGACCTCCTTGTCCTTTCTCTGAGGCCAAAGTACCTTATGCGAGTTCGCTCACAATAGTAAAGATTGTTGGGTTTAGTGTTAGCTTGGAAAGGACCTTTGACACCATGAAGGAGGGTGGCAGGAAACAAGGTGCACCCTCACCATGTGCAGCATGCAAGCTTCTAAGGAGAAGGTGTGCCCAGGATTGTGTGTTTGCCCCTTATTTTCCGGCAGATGAGCCCCAGAAGTTTGCTAGTGTGCACAAGGTTTTCGGTGCTAGTAATGTCAACAAGATGTTACAGGTTCGTTCCTGTCTAACTTTACTCTTTAATCTTTATAGCACTTTTAAAGTCTTGCAGAAAATGAACTTAAGGGTGTGTTTGGAAGTAACATCCTGGTCAAAGAAAATGACTTCATTACACTTCGATTGAAGCACTTGAAACCAAACTCTTGACCTATAATAAGAAGTCATTTTTTACATTATTTTGGGGTACCCACTTTCTGCTGAAGTTGCTTCCTTAATTTGATGCCCAGATTGGTGGTCGTTCGTTGATTTTTCAAGTCTGCACAATAAATACTCGTGAATTAGTAATTAGGCTGTTATGTCGATTCTTATAATTTAAAGAAAGAGCTTAATTTTACAGCAATTGAGAGATGCACTTCTTTGATGGAATTAGAAGAAATCTAGGAAAAAAAAACAAGAAGAAGTTAAATGATCACTAATTACAATGAAGTGGGTAATCCATCCACATGATAAATGTGGTTACCCTCCTAATTCTTCATTGGAAGGGTTAGAGGTAATGTTTTCCTCCTTCCACCTCTCAAATTATTAGTTTTAACTTGGGTTGTAAGAATATGGGAGCACAGGCAGGTTCTCGTAAACCATGTTGGAGGTGGTTTTGCTTTCTACAAGTGGTTGGTTCTGTCTGGTTTTTTTTTTTTTTTTCCAAATCAAGACTGTTTCTTTGATTTCTAATGGCACTCGACGATCTTAATAATTGAGGGATGACTGGAATCTGGGATTTCTCAAAATGACCCGCGGGATGTAAACTCTTATTATCATCTACAAGGAGAGGGGCACCAATGCCATTTCCGTAATGAGTTGGATTTTTTTTATTATTAAGGTAAAGATTTTTTTATGTATATATAAAAAAATCGGTGCACGAGGAAGCTTGTAATCCCAATAAGAAATGGCACTGAAGTGACGGAGACGGGCACCCAGAAAGAATCCAAAATAGAGAAGGATGGCACCTTGTAATTGACTAGATGAAAAACCATAAGAGAAATATACATATATTTATTAATTTCTATGCATACGGCGGTATAAATGACTCCTGCATAATGTAATCATGATATCATGTGCACTTGTCCGATGTTTATTTTATTTTCTCGGTGCAAGAGAGAAGAAAGCTAGTGCCTTAGGAAGGCCACCCTGACACCAGTCAGCCGGCAACAATGACGAATACCTGGAGGGGAGGGGAGCCTGTCAAATCAAATCAACAAGGGCATAATTCAATTGTAAATCGCATCTACCTTCGTCTTACCAAGTCAACAAGTTCATTGAATGATAAGAGAGAATGGAGAAATAATTGCATGAGAAATGGTCATCATGACTTTATAATACAAGATAGTGAATCATGCAGTCATTTAACAGTGAGTCAGCATGATTTATATTGATATATAATTTAACTTCATGCATGGTAAGGCAGGCTCACTTGATATATTTGCACTGAAATGACTGAGATTATGCCCATTCTCTTTCCAGGAACTACCAGTGCACCAACGAGGAGATGCGGTTAGCAGCATGGTGTATGAGGCGAATGCCAGGGTGCGTGATCCAGTCTATGGGTGTGTGGGTGCTATATCGTCTTTACAGCATCAAATCGATGTCCTGCAGACCCAGTTGGCACTGGCTCAGGCAGAGGTGGTGCACCTCCGAGTGAGGCAGACAGCCACTCTATCAAACCATGGGCCAACTCCTGCTAGCCCGGGTAATAGTGGGTCGCCTTCCTCTAGGCTCATGGGGTCCCAAATGAAGCCCATTTTTGACATGGAAATGGTGGACCACACCAGCTTGGGAGAGTCAATGTGGTCATGCTAGGGTCTGCATGCTACCTTTTTATGTCATGCGTAGCCTTACTGCTACTATATCTTGGTTGATTTTGTCTCCTGTGTTTTCAATCGCCCACTTTTTTAATCTTGATATCCTCCTCACTATATATCAATATGGGTAAAGAGGTATAGACACTAGTAGTGGCGGTGGTGGTAATTACTATTGTGGCGGCGGTGATAGTAATAGCGATGTGGCAGTTGCTTTCAATTAAGGCTCTCCTTGCTTTCGGATTAACTATAATGTACATATAATTTAACTATATATATACAGTGAGTAATTAATTATATGCTAGTTGATTGTGGACTTTGTGGCTACACATTGGATGGAATTTCCATGTAAGCTTAGCGATATATTGACTGTGGTTCTGCTTTTCTTCCATGGTGCAATGTTCTTTACTCAGTTAGATTCTTAAATGATTTTGCCTTGTGATAATGTGTTTTATAGCTTGTTGATACAGAGACTTGAAAACGACTCAAGCATTGTTGATACAGAGACTTGCTTTATCAAATCACGCTATTAGTAACTTGTACACTTTGTCTTCGTCCTCTGGATTGTTTGCTTTTAACTACTGGTGTAATCCATCCTTTTTTACTAGTGAAGAAGGCGATTAGAAGCTACGAAGGCTATAGATGAGACTCACATTTTATCTAGGGCTTTGGCCCACAGAGAGTATTTGTCGAACTGCAAGCTTTCGCTGTCGTGGGTTTCCATTGCTCGTAGAAACAAGCCCTGGACTTGTATAATCCTGTTGTCCAATTTTACCCAAACTGCAAGTTGTTTTTCAATTTCTCTAAATGAAAAAAATAAAGACTTGGTTCATCTAATTTTTTATATCCTTTTCTCTTGTTGTTTTCAATGTAAGTCAAATACGTGTGGTGGTTTCTGTTCTTATGAATTTATATTGAATGAAAGTATTTTCTTAATTTCACAAGAAAAAAAACCCTTTTGAAATAATAAAAACAATTAAAATAGTAATTGAAAAACTATGTTATGATCGCAAATACAACCTTATTTTTAGGTTTGAGAGATTTCAAATTTCATACTATGGTGTAAAATTCACACCTATCTGGAACTCCCCCTTCTCATCAACAGACTCCCAAGGAATGCACCCCTCTTGCACTCCTCTCCATAGCCTGCCCCTTAAATATATCTGTGCCAAAAAAAAACATGTTTATGGATAAGGATTCTCCATCCATTTCTAATTTCTAAGTGAATCGAGCGTGATCTAAGAGATTATACAACTGTAGGAAAAGAGACTAACCTAGGTGGTAACTTAAACATCCTTGACAACAAGATCACCATTGACTAGCGCTCTGTAGGCAGAAACAGGCCATGAAAAGCCTCTAAAGACCAAGCTGGTAGCCAAAGGCACATCCATAATGATCTCCTTCATTGCTGGCTTCTTCTCATCACTTATAGCAATCAAGTAACTCCTACCAACCCATCCAATCCATCCAGCAATGTATAAGAACAAAACCCCCGGTGTAACAAACTCTCCCCAATGCCTTTGGTCACTACTCACTATCAAATGAGGCAGCCCATCTGACCCGCATAGCAACCCTTGCTTCCCATAGTTGTCAAATCTTCCTTTTGTCTTCTCAATTGTAGCTTTGATAGCCAAAGCAGGTGCACTGTCAGGTGCATAGAGTTTGGGAGAAGATTCTAGCTTTTTAACTTGCTGTTTCTCACGTTTGGCAAATTGTTTGGACTCTTTGCATGGGGTTAGGCCGGAGATATCAGCAACAGCTGGCAGTGGAGCTGATAAGAGGATGGAAGAGAGCGCGAGCGCAGCAGAGAATGCTTGGAGTGGTGATGATGATTTCCCTTCTGTTGATGGAGTTTGTGATGCTGAACATCCAATCATGGATCTTGGTTTAGTTGGGGTCACCTGAGAAACCTCAAGTTTTGGCTTCATCATGGACAGGTTGTTTGGTCTTGTAAGAGACATTTTTTTTGTCTTTTTTTTTTTCCCGCTTTCTTTCTTAGGGATCTAGTGCGTTAGATCAGAAAGAAAGACAGATAGTTGAAACAACGAGCTCTGAATGAACAGTGTAGAGAGTTAGTTTTTTTGAAAAAAAAGAGATTCTTGCAAGGAGGGATTGGTGGTGGAAATGGGGATGGGGTGGTGTGGAGTAAGGAGGCTGAGGTGGACAGTTGTCATTGGTTAGGAGTGTTTTGCTGTGGGTATCAGCTTCTCTGCTATCTATCCTTCAAATAACTTTTGGATAAGAGATTTGCCAGCATGGCTGGTGTATTCGCGTGGTTACCGTGAACTCACTTTCGCATACCTATCCGTGCAGCAGCTGAGAAGCACATTCTCTTATTTCACCAGTCAATCGTGAGTTTCATCGGCTTCTGAGACGAGTTCAAATCAACCCTCACAATTATTATTTTTAAATTGTTAGTAAACAATGCTAATGCTAATTTTATTAACTATAACTTAAAAGAAATCTGCGTTTTATTGTAGTGTAGGTTATTGTTTAGTTTAAGTTAATTTATTAAGGAGTGTACTATGCTGGATTGTGAATGATTTTATTATAGACGTTAAGAATTTTCACTATATACTGCATTATGCCGCACGTAAATATATTATGAGTGATTTTATTATAATTTGTGAGAATATTCATTGTATATTGTATTATGCTGTAATGTAATATGGGTACTATACACTATAAGTACTTGTACTGTTAGTGAAAGCATTTGAAGAGGTTGTAGCCCACCGGCTCCAATCGTTAGATTGAAAGCGCGTCTCTTATAATTACATATATACGTGGTACTTGGGCTGTCTCTCTGGAGCTAAGCAAACACGGCACCACCTAGTGCTTGGTTTGTGTTTTTTTTGGTGCAGACTAAGTATTACGTGGTGCTTGGACAGCGGACAGCATTACCGTAAACCTGTAGTATAATACTACTTGGTGTTTGGTCTGTTTACTGTTGCATGCAGCTCAAGTGACACATGGTTAGTGTTTGGGCTGTTTATGCTTTCAATGTAATTATAAATATTGGTATTAAAAGTAATATTTTTAGTTTTTATTATTATTATTTTAGTATAATTAATTTTTAGAGTATTAGTAAAAATATTATTGTTTGTTTTGTTGATTTTTTTTATATAATTAATATTAAAAGAATTATTATATTTTTAAGTCTAATTAATAGTGTTAATCTCAAATCTATTATTATTTGTTCTGTTAATATTAATTTTTGGTATAATTAATAGTATTAATATCTAAAATGTTATTATATTTGGTGTTATAAATAATATGATTTTTATAATAATTCATATTATTGCTACTAAAAATATTATTATTTATATCTTAAAAATTTTAGTAGTTTCATTAAAATTTATAAAAATATAAATATTATTATTATTAATAATAAATTTTAAAAAACTGCTATTATTATAAAAAAAATCACCATGGAACACGTGACCCTTGAGTTCCTCCTAGGGGGTGAACAACCTTGCTTTCTTTTAATTGCAGTCTAAGTTCTAGGTAACACTTTGGTTGACAGTCCAAGTAACACGTGACACTTGCCCTCCTTCCTCTTAATTATAGTCTAAGTGCTAGGTGATACTTTGATTTGATCACTCACATGCATGGCCTAAGAATAGCCTTCAACCTGGCAAGGCAAGATCTAAAATAGAACCGATTAGCTTGGCAAGGCAAGATTTAAAATAGAATTGGATCCTAGCCATGATTAGATCAAGCATCACATGGCGCTTTGGTTGTATTTGAAAGGAAACATATCAAGTAACAGGTGTTGCTATGCTGTGAGTTGTTTAGTATGTTTTCTCTTGAATGCACCCAAAGTATTACGTAATGTTTGGATTATCTATACTTTTAATATAATTACAAGTATGGATATTAAAAATATTATTATTATTATTATTTTATTTTTTTAGTATAATTAATTTTTAGAGTATTAATAGTAAAAATATTATTGTTTATTTTGTTAATATTTTTTTATAATTAATATTAAAAGAATCATTATATTTTTTTCTTAATATATATTTTTTTATATTTTTAATAGTATTAATATAAAAAGTATTAATATTTTTGGAGTTATAAATAATATTATTTTTATAATAATTAATAATATTAATACTAAAAATATTATGATTTGTATTATAAATACTATTATTTTCTGTAAAATTTATAAGAGAATATTTTATTGTAATTAATATTATTAATAAAATAATTGATGAATTTGAAAGAAAATATTATACCATTTAGTAATTTTACCAAATATATTTTAATAATAATTATATCAAATTACACTTAATTTTAGATTTACTTTTATTTACAAATTACATACAAATAAAGAATATAAAAACAAACTTAAATCCTACTATATACATGATCTAAATAACTTTAAATTATGCATAGCTTGACTCAAGACTAGACTTGAATTAGCTTAAATAAAACCCAAAATAATTTGAATTTAAACCACAACAAGATTTAAACAGGATTCAAATATGCTTGGAACTAACCTGATAGAATCTAATAGACTTAGATCCCGCACTTAATTTAAAAAAAAAAAAAAAACTTGAAAAGCGAATACACCTTGTGGCGTTGGCAACCTAACTAATTAATATCTAATTCAAAATCCCTTTGGTTACGCGGATGATATTTTCTGGGAAGCCGTTCAGGGAAAAATCTTCCTGCCAAGTTAACATCGATTAATTTATTTAATTCGTCTTCACTGAGAAGGGAGGGCACCAATTTCAGGTTACCACGGCTTCGGTTCACCGCGGTTCATCAAGCACCATCAAGAGCTAGAACCCGTAGTCAATCCCATATATAAACTATCTAAAGTTTTTTCCACGTTGATCAAGAACCACGTTGAAAAACCATGGCCTTAAGAAACCGATACTCGAGAGATTATAAGGGGTTATGAAGCTCTCATCTAACATGGGGGGGTGGGGGTTGGTGTACTCAGATACTTGTATATCACAATTTACAAACCATCCATTCAAATCAAGTATTGAAGCATAACTCGAATCTATAACAGATAGCTCTGGACTTACATGTGGATTATGATTTGGACTTGTTCATTAATCTCGTGTCAAAGCCAACCAAGCAAGTGAATGAGTAGATCAATCAATAAACCCCGAATTATATGAAGCAGCAACAAGCATTTCCAGGCTTCCAGTCTAAATCTCAACATTGAGTGAATAAATATGACAGCTTTCATTTCTTTCTTTTTCCTTTACTTTCCTCTTCTTTTCTTTTGTTCTTTTTTTTTTGGGGGGGGAGGCTCTGCCATTTTCAAAATTTGAAGCGTCCCGTTCATTATCACGTATGAAGACATATGCCATACAGGCAATTCAAAATCAAACTCATACAAAGCAGTGTTCAGCCAAGATCATGCTGATCACATAACCATAATACAAAGGGAGTAACATTTACCTCACAGGTGATTATCTTGAGAATGCCTTCTGTGCTCCCTGTCCACATAACCACTTTTGCCCATCTTGTGTCCATCTTCCGTATCGCGGTTGTGATTCAGTATATAATCATGCCGCCTCTTTCCCTCTGACTGCCTTTCTGCCGGGCTCCCTTTTCTTTTTCGGCCATTCACCACAGGAGAAGCATCATCTAACATTTCACCTTCTTCTACATATTCTGCTTCCAATCCCCGTGATGATTGCCCTTTCATGATCACGTGGTTTCCATCCCCAGTTTCTGCATGATCATTATTAGACCAGCTCTGTCTTCTCTCTCGTTTGATTTTCTCATCCTCAGCTGCCAACTCAACCCCATCTTCTAGTTCCCTTTCAATAAGATCATCCTCATCCATAATATCCTTTTTTCGTGTTGGCTCCCCTCGAGATTTCTTCCTTTTCTCAAGTGCTGCCTTCACCTTGTCCTTGTCTATCATCTTAATAGCATCTTTAGGGGACTGGTTAACTGGGCCTTCTCGAAGATCTGAATTTCTACCAACTATGCCACTGGACTTGCGCGATACAGCATCATCCCTCCACTCTCCAGCTTCTGCACCCTCATTTCTCCCTACAGTTCTTTTTTGGTCTTCTTCCCCTATTTGCTCTGCCTCATACCTGACCTTATTGGGGTCCTCTCTAGTGAGTTCCTTGTGGGAGACATGCTCATGGTGCTGATTGTCTCTAGTTTCTACCTCAACCTTGTGATCGGTAATAACACTCTCAGTTTCTCCACTCCCATTTTCATTATTTTGAGTGTGGGTGTTTCTTGGTGGTGCCACGTTGATATCTTGGCACACAGGTTCAGGGGCTGCTCGTGACAATGCCTGCTTTGAAACATGGTCCTCACTTACAGCTGGAGTTCTAGTCAGCTGTCGATGCCCAGACCCACCTCCAGCACTTCCTTCTACCTCACTCCCCTGTGATTGGGGCACTCTGTTTTGCTCATACAACTCCAACATTTGATTGCTAACCTCTGCAAACAAAACAACCTTAATGATACAACAAAATATCCAAATGCATATTGAGTAAATAAAAGACTCAAGAGGACAGCCAATCAACACCAGTGGGTAAATGGGCGGCCTGCCTGCCCAAACTCCTGACCCTCATAAGAGCAGCCCATGGTCTCTTCTGGTTGCCATCAAAGTTATTGCATAAAAAAAGATACCTAAAATCATATCTCATCAGGGTCACAGCTAGAATCATCCGATCAGGATCAGTTCTTAGCAAAATATCATGGGTCAAAGTGCTGCTATGATTTTGTGCAGCACTCATAGTGTCATGAAGTTATTTGAAGACTGTCCAATTGAGTCCATACAAGTCTTACAACAAAATTAAGGGGAGGGAACCAACCCTCCAACTGGCGCGGGGTGACATCAAATTCTTGCCACCAGACCTTCTCACCATCCGATGGAAGCTTCACTTTGAGGAACTTGGCAGCAAGGAAAATGGCACCTGCTGCAATGTGATGGGGCTTAAATTGCAGGCAGAGCGAAGTCCTCAGCCTGCAAGCCGCTTTCCAGAGTGTGAAGAAAAGAGGAGAAAGCATCACATTTGATTATTAAGAGCTCAAAAAGGACATTATGCATACCCGTCATTGACAAAATTCCATGCAACTTGAGCAAGGGCATTTTGTGCAACCTTAAATTTCTTTATTGCTTCAACTAGAGGTTTATAAGGGTGATGAACATTGAAGTCAAAACCCAACGTGGCAAGTACAACCCTCTCCCCAATTAAAATAAGCTCTTTCTGTTGCTCATAGACTTCCTGCATGATAAACGTTGATCAATGGTTAAGCTTTAGAAACTCCATAGTTACTGAAACCAAGAAGGAAAAATCCAAGGAGCATCCAAAGCAGCAAGGAGATTATTTACCAATGCTCGGCAAATGAAAAAAAGAGGATTCTGAGACAGGTTTTTAATTCAAGAGAAGCATGGTGATAAAATTATGAAAAAGTGAAAAAGATTTGTACAACACCCACTAAGCAACTTTTGCCAAGTAATTTCATGTACTTAGGCGATATAATTCACCATGTGTCATACATGATAAACCAGTCTTTCAAATGTGAACTATAATGTCAAGGTACTACTCACCAACAACCATGTCTGGTTATCTTATATAACGCATGAAGTAGAATTAGTGAGGTGAAAATTTCTGTTCTAGAGATGGGGGTGAGGGGGGGTGGACAGCAACAACTAAGATAAGTGCAGAAAATGCAGTGAAGACAGACTGTGGTTGTTCAGAAACATAGTAATACTCCAATAAAATAAAAAGAAAAACTTTTCCAGTATTTAAAATTTCTACTAAGTTTGGAAAACACATTTTAGAGGTTCTCTGCAGTTTTCCTTTACAAGTTTTCCACTGTTTTCCAAATAAAGAAAAAACATGAACAATACAATTTTTCTTTTATATACAGGCACTTTTTAGCAATGTACGAGATTCAAATTATTATTTTTTAATTTTCACATTTAGGTAGTGTCATAAATTTTATTTTTATTATAAATCTAGTATGATTTTCTTCCTTTTTTTTTAGTTTACAATATAACTTTTCATGATAATTTTTAATTTGAATGAAATAAAATTAATATTTTACAATTAGATTATCACAAATATAAAATATTAAGATGACTATTATAAATTATTAATTTATTTTTTTTATGAAAAATGAGAAATGAAGATGTTATTTTATTGAAAAAAGAAAACTAGAATAGGAAAAGAAAACTGAAAATGGAAAAGGAAAATGACAATAACACCACAACTTGGTAAGAATCCGAATGATGCAATGCACCAATAAGCTGGTCAAAACACCATTAAAATAAAGAAAACCTTTTGTTTGATTCTCTGGGTGGCAGCGGGATCTTTTTTGTGCATTATCTCATAGGAAACTACAATAACATCCTTTAGTGGACGAGGAGTCTCTTCCACCTTCCCAGCAAGGAACATGCACACAGTTGCTATGGTCTGCAAAGCCAAAAAATAAAAAATAAAAAGATGGATGGAGCACGGGAACAAATCAGTATGAATTTCAATTCACCGAATCTTTTTTTTTTCCAGTCATTTTCCTTGAACCAGATTGATCTTGTTTTTTCTTAAATTATTTTACAGCCTACATGAGCATATTACCAACAATTTTCTAGTGACCAGCTTCCATTTCAAAACATATTCTCACAACATTACTTTATGAGTCTCTATGACCTAAATCTATCACCCTTGAATTTCTGTAAAGACATACAATTCATTTAGAGGTTCAAAAATATCAGATTAAACAATTGATTCCATGCAAGCATTAAAGGTTCAAATGGCTTAGAAAGCATAAGCAACGTTAGTTTGAGCATCAATTGACTTACCCTTCGATCATTATTTGCATGTGATTGGCGAATGAAGAATCTGTGACAAAATATTATTGCTGTGGCTATGGTTACCTGGGGCCTGCACAGAAACAAAATGTCAGTTTCATTTTCCAATTGTTGTCTAGATCTCTTGTGCTCAAAAATACATGTGAAACAGGTATGCTGGACACAGTAGAAATCCCTCCCCAAAGAAAAGGAAAAAATAAATAAAAGAAACACGGTTCAGCTAGGTAATCAATCAATTTCACAAGACAATGCCCCACTCACCCTAAGAAACAGATAAAAACATTCATTTTGGAGCATAAGTATTAAGTGGTTTTATTTGTGCACACCGCTGTCAGCTTTCCTTTTCCTAGACGAAATAAGAAACATAATTATAATAAAAAAAAAAAGAGAGCATGTAGTTACAAATTTGGGGAGCAAGCCATTCTCAAAAGTAGCATGAACAAGACAATAACCAAATTCAATTATTAAAAAGAAACAGCCACAGTTACAAATTCAGGAAACAATTCATTCTCCAAAACAAATACAGTAACCAAGTTCAAAAATGGAAGTGCACTCCTTACCTAGGAATATCAGTCCCCTAAAAACACCCACCCAAATGCTTTCAAGATAAACAAGAAAATGCTTCACTTTCAAAACACTAATTCTAAAATTCTAAGGATAACATCAATGCACAACTTGGTTTGCAAGCACATAAATATACAACCCTTCACAGATCAGAGATAGCATTTCAATCTATTAAGAAGGCAGTTGATGGGTCTAGTATATAAAGCAATAATTGAGATTATCAGCAGCATGGATGAGTTCTCCAAATTCTATTCTCATATTTCCTTTCACCAACATCAGACAAAATGAGAGTTCACTGATGAAATTATTGCAAGCAAGCAATGGCATCAATAATGGAAGTGACAAGCAGAAGCATGCAAAGGAGGGTGGTGTAGGTGTTTGAAAGATCACATAGCATCAGAAAGGCCACGATTTCCCATTCAAAATTGTAGGGGTCATGATTATTGATTCAAACTTCTTCACTACCACCGCCAATGCAATATTGTAATGACATCATACCACATTGATCAATTAACTACTAAATGGCCCTCAGTCGTGAGTGAGTGCACGTGCACGCGCTTGCCCTTCATTGTTTCAATAATCCATTACACTCTCTCCCCAACTAATTTGCAATTGAAGCTTAGTTCTTGTTGGATCACATCCTCTCTCTCTCTCTCTCAATAAATTATGTCATAAATAAGAGTTGATATTTCAATTGTCTATCACATTCTTTAATTGCAAAAGATTTCAGTATCTTTAACAGGGAAAAAAAATTGGAACAAAGAAAATTTTCTCCCATGGATCTTCCTAACAGCACTCCACACCAATACATCAAATATTACCCCAAGCGTCACTTTCCATAACATATACCTCAACAAATTGGTGTGACAGGATTTCATTCCTAAAAAAGCCTTCACCAACATGTCCCAGATAAAATCTAATGATTGTTGAGTGATGGATAAGATGCAGATCATTGGAATTCCACTCCCCCCTATATTTCTAAATGATAACCATCTCTCAAAGCATTCCTTCTTTCTAGAATGCTCAAGTGACATGTTACAGTCTAAACCCAAAGAGCGCTCATATGCCTTATTATATACATTATTTAAAATTAAAGGATATAAATATAGTGCTTGAGATAGAAATTCTTGAACCATGATAGAGCTCTCAGATTAACCATGATGAGAATTCCCCTATGCACATCAGCATCAAAAGTATCCTACAAAGTATAAATTCACAATTTAAAAATTCTTTTATTTTAAGAAACCTAACCAATTAACCATTTTAAATAAACAAAATCATTAAAAAAATTCAAAGGATTCATCTATTCTTAATAATTATGCATCAACAATCTAGATGCACCAGGATTTACACTTGAGCTACCATATAAAATCATCAAACATGATAATACCCTGCATATGGTCAAAGCTAGTGCTAAGAAATATCAAGCGAATGCTTATAAGAACTAATATCCACTTGGGTTATTGAATTCCAAGTTTTTTTTTAATTTTATGTATAGTAAGCAAAACAGATCACTTTGCATCTCCCTCAATGTAAATGATGGTGCAAAAAAGAAAAATGGAATGGAAATGGACCTCAGCATCAGACTAGATTAGAACACTACTGAAAAATTTGTCATCAAGTCAGTAAAAGAATGAAAAAAAAAAAAACAACAATATACATGAACTCACACTTTCAATCTCATGCCAAGATCCTGCAAAAACGTGCAATATGATTTCCGTAGATACGTCTCTTTCTTCAAGTCAATATTATCTCTTCTTGATGGGGAATTCTCTTCTATTGCTTTCCTTGAAAAATACCAACGATCCCCTTCCTCTGGCCTTTCTTGAGAACCCCTAGACGGCCCACCCTCAGAATTCCCATAATGTGAAGATTCCCCAGGTAACAATAATCCAGCCATAGTTTTCCAATATCAGGATAATACAAACAAGATTCGACTACTATGTCGAGAACTAGTCTTCTATCACTTCATCACCAGCAAGCATTTTATAATTAAACCCTTCACAAAAATTAAATCAGTTCCAACCCCATGAAACAGATACACAACCAATACCAAAAAAAAATTGAAACTTTTCTTGAGCGAAGCTATGTGAATAAATAGCACTTAATAAACCATATAAAAATGCCTTGTATCGTATTTGTGGAAATTTTATGTCTTCTACCCTTCTACTTTCTCTTCCATTTAATCTGTTGAGAAGTCCATGTGTAATAACAAAAGGAGAAACTTTGCAGGCGATTGGTATTCTTACTTCTTTTTTTATCAATTAATTCAACATACATTGTGACACAGACAACAGATTGAAAAAGGCAATGTCGCTTATAAACAGCATAATTATTCTTAATTCTATTTTGATCCATTCATTCAGCGGGCTGTGACAGAGACAGCAGGTTGAAAAGGGCAATTTCGCTAATAAACAGTGTAATAGACACATAGCAACCCCTAAACCCAAAAATTGAATATTTTATTGAGTTTAGCAAAGAAGACAAGTGACACTTGATGAAACAAACAACAGCGACCCAATACGAGCTTTAATAGCAAGAGATTTTATAGCTGATCCAAGTTAGGGTTTGTTGATCCATTTTAGGTGAACCCTAAAAAATTCAACAGATTTGAACTCAACACTTCATTTTGCAAAACGTAATCGTAATTTCTTCAAAAAAAGAAGTAGAGGCAAATCAAGATCGAACTAATAATTTCTAGGTTTTGAAGAAGGAGAGAAGAAAAGGGAAATAAATAAATAAGATACAGAAATCCGACTGACCTGCGAGAGGGAGAGGGAGGGGAAAAGAAATCCTTGCTTGCTGAAGCGACGTCGTTGGTGGCGTTCTTCGTTTTTCTGGCTTCGTGGCTTCGGCTTCTTGAGGGTTTGCTTGTGTTGTGTGTGCGCGTCTAGTACTGTAAAACGTGGGAGAGCTTGGGGGGAGCTAAATGATGGGATATTTTTTTGGGATATGGATCTAAGTGCATTTGTTTATTTTCATTTTAGTCCCTATTCTTGTTTTACTTTCCAAAACAGTTCGTTGTTATTTCCATTATAGTCCTTGTAGTTTTTCCTTATAAAAATACATGCTCTGTTCCTTTTTTACCGGGCCATCATATCCACAGTGGCTTTACTGACACAGTAGCAGTTATGTATCTTCTAGCATTCTTTTGAGCTCTTTTTTCTGGTTGAAAATACTTTTTTTATGTTCTAGAAAATATTTACTTTCTTTTTCTCCCACCTCCACCCAAGTCATCCTCGCAGTTCTGATTAAAAACAAATGAGGATTCAAATCATTCTTTAGAAAATGATTTTCAAGGATTGAAGATTTTAGCAACCAAAATAAATCACTTATAAGTAAATCACATGTTGTTTAGAATATATATATATAGCTTTTCACATTTCGTGAAAGGCAGGGCAAAGAAAAAGAATTTGCTTTCGGATTTTATCAATGCATAAGGACAAATAGATTTTAGTGTAATAAGTATTTTTTTTTACTTGAAAATATATTAAAAATATATTTTTAAGAAATTAATTTTAGCATTTATACATTAAAAAAATTCATAAACATAAAAGGTTACAGGTGCGTTCCAAGACCTCTTCAAAGGCATTCCAATTCCAAAGGCAGGGTAACAGTTAGCACACTTGAAAATATGAACACAGCGGACAACCGTGAGATGTAATTCAATGGAATTTCTCAAACTTCAAAACAATCTCGGCTCTAACCAGCAGGCAGGCAAGAGGAGATCAGTTAAAAAGTATAGTGACATCAACAAAGTACACGAAGAGCAATTTATTACAGCAAGGTTAACCAAACAACTCATTTTCTGAAAATTGGAGACCACCTACCTATAACTACCAGGGAGTCCATACAGAGCTCTCCATTAGGCAAACTACAAATGAGCTTCATCCTTACCTACTTCCTTTGCCAGGAACGAGGTTTTGTAGTTCAAAGAGCATATTCCTCCCATACGAGAAAGCTCCCCCTACTCCTCAACCCAAAACGAAGGGAGAAGAAAAGGAGCAGCTGCAATGACATCTGTGTCTCAAGTCAGTAAGTATGACTGTCATGAACAGACACCACCTTCGTAAACCATCTTTCTATTCTGATACACAAAAATCATTTCTAGATTAGCGTGTCACAAGCCAACCTGGCTTGATCAGTGGATCTCGCTTGAAGTCATGACCTGTGACAGAAGTGGACTCTCCCAGTCGACGGAAACACTGCAAATATAGCATGTAGATTATAGGTTATGTTGTCTTGCTTCCAAAGCCCCCATGGAGTTTTTGCTAACAAAAAATATATCAATGACCAACCTTGTAACAAACAACAGTGTCATCTGGGTACATTGCAAACAGTTTGGTTCCTAACCGGGCATGACAAGAATCACAAAGGCTCTCATCATTTATCTGTACATGCCGTGATCTTTCCTCCAATCTTGCAAGTTTTGCGTCGACATTTAGAGCACGGGACAGATTATGAACAATCTGAAAAGTTAAAGAGAAGTTTAGACAATATAGATAATGGAATGTAGAACAAACCATAAAACGTTGTTATATTCTTTTCTGAGAGATGTTCTAAAGGGGGGTCCAGTAGATTATAACACAGTGCAGCATGCTATAGTGCTATTTGACTCTCTGCATGACTATGAGCATTACATGTTTTCAGATGGGAGTGGTTCAACCAAGCTAATAGATCCAATAAAGCAACCAAGAGGGAAAAAAATAAAAGCCAGAAGGCTCATGTTGGAAAAGGCTATTTGAATAGGTTTTTCAGTAACTTTAAGTAAAAAATCTTACTTGTCCTTGGCGATGATGGTGAAGCCGAGCCCTCAACATTCTTAGGATTGTATCTGAGGCAAGTTGGAGGGGCATATCTGGGGACAATGTCTGCAACAAAAATTAATCTCTCAACAATGAAACAAGAACTTTACAATCAATCCTACAATTCCAGCCAAGGAAATGGATATCACATAATGCCATGTTGCAGCATCTCTCCATGAAAGGGAATAATATCAGTAGATCCTGAAGAGTATTGATTATGATTTTATTGTGGATCAATGGGTCTTTAGTTGACACAGGGTTGGAGACCAGAGGTGGTCAGAGAGACAACCCAACAGGAGCAACTATTAGCATGACAACAAATTAGAATTCACTTTCGTTATTTTAAATATATCCAGACTAGATATCATTCATTCCCGCATTTAATGGTAGCTGAATTCGTAGCTGAATTCACATATCGCGCTCTGATAGAATTCTTACATGTGGAGGCAAATAACAGATATAAAATATAAGAAAATGTGCATATCTTAAGTATAATGTTGGCTTTTCTCCCTCATAGAGTTTCAAAATATTGAGAATAGCTTGCTTAAATTTTTAAACTCGAACGCAAGCCATTAAGTAAAAGTTGTCCTAGAATGCATGTGCTGCAAGAGAAAGGAATGAGGATAGGTGGATTTTCTACCTCTAGAACTTGCAAAGGATCCAGTAATTCTCCATGATTATGCAGAAGTCGAACAGCAGCATTAAACATGGGCTCTTTACCATTTTGTGGATCCAAATACATATCAAGTAACCTAAAGAGATCACATCACAGAAAGTGAAAGGCCAGTAGTAAGAATATTTATGTGTATCTGTTGGGGAAAGAGGAGAAAATAAGGAAAAAAGAGAAGAGCAAAAAAGAAACTAACTGCATATAGGCATCTGGTCTTCCAATCTCAGCACAGTATTGTTCAGCAGCTTCACTGTCCTCCAGCTTCCTGAGAGGGCAATGAACGTTAATTAAAACACACAATTTACGATCAACCAAAGCAGCAAGGAGACAGAGAGAGGTATATGTGAAACAACAGCCTCTTTAATTCAATTTAGTAATGAGCGGCTAATAACCAACAAAAACTATATATTACTAATTTTTATTGCACAAGAAAATTTGAATAGCAGAGAAATATATAATGAAACCATTATTAGCGAATGGAATGATGAAGTTTTCTCAAAGCCAATACATATATGTCAGCTGAAAACCCTCTGATTCTTCCCTAGCCACATAAATTAAGATTTGAAAAAGCTGGCAAACAGTTCCTGCCAGTAATATTCAGAAAGTAATGTGCAGGCTTACAAGGCCAAAATTTGCAGCACCAAAGTCTCTTGCCCTAATTTTCTGTATAGAATCGCCTGTCAAAAAAAATCAAAACTTGAATCAGCAACTGATAAGCAAAACTTGCTCTTTCTGCCTTATAAAAGCATTGATGCCATTCATACTTTACTTTCTGGCAGAAAGATATAAATGGCACAAATACTGATTGGGGAGGGGGGGGGGCGCTGATAATGATCAATTAAGTACAATTAAAAACCGTGTGACAAAAGAGATCCAACAACCTTTTCCAGCCAAAGATCTGATCCCTCAATCAAGTCAAGAACCTCTTCCGGATCATACAAGTCTGATGACTGTAAGAATATCTGCAACCTTTCTCGTACAGGATTTTGAAAGATTGAGTTTCCTCCAGGATCAGAAATTTTTGTTTCCTCCAGCCTTCCATCATCAGGTTCCTGGGAGGTACTCTGCTCTTCAAAGGTTTCAATTGCTGACTTTGCAAGTGATAGCGCGTATAGCGTGTGGAACTGTGTGTCACAAGAGTCTTGATCTTCAATCAACCATTGGAGATACCTGCAGAACACAAGCCAAAGGCAATTGCAGGTCATATGACCCACCAAAAACCAATCATTTGCATAGCTCTGGAGCTGTAATTTATGGAGTATGTGGTGGGCATACCTTTGGAGAATTTCAACCTTTTTTGGATCAATGGCAGCAATTATTTCATCTGCAATGAAAGAATTGAAAGGACGGATTCACTTTAGGAAATATAAAAAAAATAGTAACTATCATGAACTTTCATGGCAGCATAAAACTTATCAGCTTCATATCTAGTTAAATGGCATAATATACACTGATCCATGCCATTGTAAATTTACATGTTAAATCTATTCATTTTACAAAATGTTTCACTTATTGCAAGACAGAAAATAAATTGAGTAACATCACAAACTAAGAGGACCGCAAGAGCTACCTAATATATGAATAAAACCTAGAAATTTGCTAAAATTCAATTAAACTTCAAAGCTTAGAATACATTCATGATGGTAGTTGATTCACCAGTGAGATGCCATAGAGTAAAATAAGCAAAATTCTTAAACAGCAAGTAGTAAAGACCCAAAACTCACAGTGAGAGTATTCTCTGAAAACCAAGGCCTACCTGGTGAAAGCTGATCTAGTCTTTTCTCTGATGTCAAAACTTGAACTGTGAGTAAGGGGTTAACATCGGCAATCTAATAAGATTTCACCGAATTGTGAATTTAACTGTCAGTTTCAAAATTCTGTAAAAACATAAAAACACCAACTTCAAATGCTACATACCCATCCAAGATGTTGCAAAACCAAATCCTGATCAGACAGCTCCTCTAGAATTTTTGATGCCTCAGTTGCAGCAACCTCTCTGCCAGAAATAACATTTGTATTGGCATCCAGTAACTCATGCTCCCGAGCAGGATCTTTCCATAGACCAGAAGAATAATTTTTTGCCAAAATGCGCCATATTGTAAGAGCCTTTGAGCTCATCCCTTTACTTGCATATAAGAAGGCGAGAGTCCGTAAATGTCCAGATTCATCTAACAGGGTTTCTAACTCCTCCTGCACTGCCCATGGAAGATGTACGGTCATCCTTCAAGCAAGCTCCTGACAACAGCCCCTCTGTTTTGCAATGCATTGGAATACTAAGATTCCGCATACTACTATTGATTTGAGGCTTACGAACTATTTAGTTTTGACTTCTAGCTACTAGTTATAGAATTTAAAACCCAAAGCAATTGGCTGGTTAGACTGTTGCTATCAATAGACTGCTCCTTTTACAAGTTTTATATAGTTCCAAAATATCTTCTGTAAAATACACCTTCAGTGTAATCTATAAAAATCAACCAGCATTGACAAAAACAAGACATGAGACTGTCTACTTTGAGAGATGAATTGCACCTGACTTCATCTAACAAGTAAACTTCAGAACAAAGAAAAGATGCAAATATTTTCTTCACTTAACATCTTGTTATAAGGATCAACATTGAACTGCATTGAGGAGACATGGATGATCCAACCAGCTAACTGGAATTGATGCTTATTTGAGTTTAAATGAATTCAGCTGAGAGATAGGCCATGCTTAAAGAGAATAGAGGGAAAATAGAGTAAAGAAGAATGGATCCCGTGCAACAACATAAAGCTTTTTTTTTAAGATTCTTAATATCGATTCAAATTATGACTTCTTCTACGTTAATTATACATCATAGGAGTAACCACGAACCTTAAAGCCAAGTGGTAACCCTCTTCATTGATTTAAAATTTGGTTTATGCACATGACAGGAACTGATTCATCTGATCATCTAAAAAACCCATTACCAGTATATAAAAAAAAAAAAGTAAAAACTTTGTAGGGCAAAATTATTTTATCAACTCCAGCAAAGAGAAAGTGGAGCATACCACGATACAGCTGTTTCCAGAAGATGCAAGCTTTTCCATATCATCAATGCGGTTTAGGGCTCTATAGAGGTACATTAGAAGTGTGTCAACTCCCTCTTTCACTGACAAAGTCAATTCTTTTTCACGAGAAACCTCAAGATACCTGTAGTTACAATAGGATTGAGCAGAAATTTAAAGTTACAAGCTAATGACAGAATGCAAAAGCTATAACATGTAAACCTTTCAAAGCAAAGTCGTAAACACCTGCTCATATTTTTTATTGCCAACTCAAGTAAATCAGCTCTAGTTGGTGGATTCAAAAGAAAATCTTCATCAACTGTAGTGTCTACACCTGCCTTTTTAAGGAAAATAGCTCTTTGGATAGCCATCAACCCATCATCTACAACATCTTCAAGAGGAGCAGGGGGGGGATGCAAACCCCAGTATCGGTTCCTAGGAACCTGAAAGGGTGAGTTCAATGTTATGATTTCAAAAATGCAGACAATTCAACACAAGTTTAACATACTCTGCTCAAACAAAAACACAATAAAACAGGACATATACACAAATATACAGTCTTAGAATCCATTGCAAATCCATACACAATCTTAGAAACAATTGCTTATTCATTTAATATCACAATCAAATGATAGCATGTCACCATCCTGATCAGGCATACCCAGTCACCAGCTAACCACCAAGTGTATGGTTCCACAAATGCAAACTAATATTGCACCATTTCAAGATTCCACTTCCAATCCTTTTCACTCAGTATACTATTTCTTTGGCTTTAGAGGTTATCGTATATATGGTTCCTAAATTCAAATTCAGTGAACTACTTAAGGCACAGTTACCCTATTACCATCAATATTCATTTTCTGCGTGTGGCTACTCATATAAAAGAGTGGAAGGGAAGAGGACGAAGTTCGAGAGTTTGGCATCTGTACAATGCATAGTATGCTAAAGGAAATGAAGAAAGATCCCATGGCTGATAAATGATTTATCCTTGGGGCCATGAAAATTAATGAAACTAAAGGTAAGCATATGATCCATCTCTTGTCAAATAAAAAATACTGACAAGGGAATAGGTCTTGCAAAATGAAACTGTAAACACATACCAGCAGTGACCAGCGATTTGGGTCTCGCATTATAAATGGAAAAACTTCAGAAGGTTGCATTGTCTCTGACTGCAGAAAGTGGTTAACAGCTTCCTCGAAATGCAAGTCAAAAAGCAGCAGGAACCCTATTTGAGCATGAACGAAGGAGAGCATTTCATTAGATATTTCACCATCACTCTTAAGCTCCTCCACCAAGGAGACGGCTTCCTTAAAGTTTTTCTTTCTCAACGGATCTTTGATTTGTTCTTCAGTAGGTACTCTCCGGTAGAAAATAACCTGGCAATATTCAAGATGAACGAGAAAAATCAATAAAATTTCTTTTTAAATAAACCTACATACAGAGGCATATGGACTGTTCCTAACCAGGACACGAAATCTTAAACAAGTATTTTACGCCACCAATTTCATAAATCTCTTAACAATCAGCTTGAAATTTAAACAACTCGCATCTTAAAAATGTACTAGGTATGCAAGAACAACATCGCTTGCAAGAAAGCCTCGGGGTTACTTTTGACGATGCTTTCTGTCCTAAGGTCCAAATGATCAGCTAAGCATTTAACTCTGAAACTCAGCTCAACACAATTAATCGATATGAGTCCACAATTCAGCTTAAATAATTAACAAGTAAACCTGCCAAAGAACTAAGAAGCAACATGCATAAAACAAAGGTTTGTCTCCAGACATCAATAAAGATGCAGCGATACAATATAATCAAAGAGGTAACAAGTTCACGCACCTTAGTGGGCGTCGCAACAGCAACAAGTTTCCCATTTCCACTTTCCTCATCCGCAACAATACATGGCCCAAATCCTTCACTGCCAAAACTAACAGTCTGTACACAAACACCCAATTTCTTATGATACAACTCCATCTTCCCATCCCTCACAACCATTACATAAGAGGCCAACTCCCCAACAGAATCTGGACCCTTACGAAACACCAAACTCCCTCCAACTGGCTGCCCATGCGCATCAACAATAATCCCAACATTATCCACCAACAACAACACCTTCTTTTCTTTCCACAACAACTTGAGCAATGGCAAACTAGACACATCAGGCAATGTAAAAATCACCCCACTTTGGCCCGTAATGCACGAAAACAAACTATACCCGATGACAGTGCCAACAATTATGGAATCATTGATCCAAACTAATGTCTTGACCCCGTCAATACACTGCATTTCTTTCAAAACCATCAAATCAACTTCCTTGTCATTCTTCCCTCTAAGCTCTATTAACATCAATTTTTTACCAACCACAGCAGCAAAAACATGATCACCCTCACTTTTTTGCACAGAATCTGTGACCCCATTAGTTCTAACTCCACCTCCAAATCTGCTCAAAATTCGAGAACTCGTACTCGCACCCTCCAAACCACTAAAACCGAGTAAATCACTACACTCCGATTCACTACTCTTAACTCTCTTAGTGATAAAAGAAACCCCTTTCAAAAACCCCAGTTTCCTAACGGGTTGACCCAAGCCCGAATCCGTCAAGAACAAAAATCCATCAGAGAGAACAATAACCTTTCCAATCTCATCAAGCAAAAGAACCGTTTCTACAGCCGAGTCACCAACAGAAACGGATTTTATGAACGAAACGTTTCGAGAAGGTACATCAAAATCCAAAGTTGAATTCGGATCTTTTGTGGAGGGGGTTTTGTCATTTGGGGTATCTGGGTTTATGGAGAACAAGAGAAGGGAACCAGAAGAAGTGCCTAGGTAAATGAAAGATTGAGAATTCGTTGCAATGGATTTTATTGAAGTATGAGAGTGAAGGGTGGGATCGAAGGTGAGAAGTGGTTCAAGGACAGTTCGGGTGGTCGTCGGATCGGTGTTAGTAGTGGCCATGGAAATGTTGGGGGAGGAGGGACGATCTGTTTTCACATTTACAGAAAGGAGTTGATCTTCTTAAAAGCTTCTTTGGTGACTACATAGCAAGCACGCGATACCATCCAGGAGACATAGAGCACGTCCGGTTTAAAGTTCCAAGAAAAAAATTGGAAGAAATTGATTTTTTTTAAAAAAAATGTATTTTTTTATTTTTAAATCATTTTAATGTATTACTACTAAAAATAAATTTAAAATAAATTATTTCAATATATTTTAAAATAAAATAATTTTAAAAAATAATTACTATTATAACATTAAACGGGCTTCCATGTTTTAGATTATGATATTTATTTTTTTTATTGATATTAATGCAGGAAAATAATTAAAAAATTAATTTAGAATTATAAAAAAATTAAAATTTTAAAAAATACAATTACATCACCATGTTAAATGGTTAGAGGTGTTTGGCAAAGTTTTTATTTTAAAAAATATTAAATTAATATTTATATTGATATTAAAAATAAATAAAAAAACCATTTTTAAAAACATATTACATCTTAAATCACACATCTCTTAGATTGTTTCTTATTTTGCTATAGTGCAAAGAGTTTTTAAAATAATTAAAAATATATTAAAATTTATATTTTAAAAAAAATATTTAAATTAAAAAAAATTAGCACGTAAAAATAAACACATATTTCATCATGGTAAACTTCTAAGTTGTATCCCTATTTTAATTTTATTTTGCCCTTTACAACAATTTTTTTTAAATTAATCAAACATTGAAAATAATAAAATATTTGACAATATTATTTTTTGATAGAGACGGGAATAAAATTTGATAGAAAAAATCAAGAATAATAAAATCTAAAAAAAATTAAAAGAATTAATATCAAAATTAAAATGTTAAAGAAGTTATGTGATAAATTATTTATAGATTGAAAAATAACAAAGAGTTAAATTAAAAAAATATTTTTAATGTTATGACTTATTATAAAATAAAAATAGTAATTAGGACGACAGCAACGAAATATAAAGAGAAAAAAACAAAATATAAAGAGAAAAAAATGAAAATATTGGTGTAAAATTCAAGAGACTAACATAAAATTCAAGAAAAAAAAATGGAAGGAGAAAAAAATGATCATCAATATTAATTTAAAAATAATGATAGTACTCGCAACATATTATCATGTAAGAAACATTGAGATTTTATAAATACTAGCCTAAAAAGTAATGTCTGGTATCCCAGTGACTCTATACACATTGCCTAATCAAGACAAGATCCATCCATGATAATATCCTTGAACAACCTTCAAATAATAATTTTTTTTATTTTAAGGTTAAAATAATAATTTTACTGATAAAAAAAGAAAATAATGAATTCGTGTGATATGATAAAGATAATTGTTTTGCGGTAAAAAGACCATCTTCCTTTCAATGCATGGCTCAATATTTTGTTTTTCAATGGCAAACATGTATTTATACTGTAATAGTGAATAGTATTCAAAGTCTTGTTATAAAATAATTTTTTTAAGAAGAATTATTATTTTTATTTTTAAGAACATCAAAATAACATTTTTTTTATTTTAAGGTTAAAATAATAATTTTATTATTTAACCTTGTCCTGCACCGAGGACGTAATTTATTTTTTTTCTACGGGGCAACCATGTATTTATACTATTACAATGAATTACTTGGAGTCTTGTTGCACATTATTTCTCGAGGAGAATTATTATTATCTTTTTAATGTTTTTAATTTTCATTTATAGACACGTATTGTTTATTTTTTTTAATGGGAGAAACGCGCTTGATAAAAAATTAAAGTTAAATTACTCAATTATAAAAAATAAAAAAAGACGCTTAAATATTCTTTATCTCAAGAGAAGGAGAAATGGCAAGCAAGAAAGTAATCCAGCCAGTCTCTAAAACCCAAACGATAGATAGAAGCTGCGAATCTCTCTAGCTCTCTCTCAGGATTTCCGTTTTTATCTCTGCACTGAATTGATACCAAGATTCTAAATCCATTCCAATAATCTATTTCCCAGCTTCTTAGATTTCCACGGTTCAGGGAAGCTTGGGGTTTGAGCTTGGTGGTTAGAATGGATATAGACCGGTCTGAATCTAGGCACGAGCTACGCGAGGAGAGGGATGACGTGGAGGACGAGGATATGGCGGTGAATGGAGTTGAAAAATCGAGTAAGCATTCTAGGAAGAAGAGCAGCAAAGGAGATGAGAGGGAGAGGGATCATAGGAGTAAAGACAGATGAACGGTCGAAGAAAACCAGCGGTAATGATGGGAGTAGGGAAAGTAAGGCGAAGGATAAAGAACGTGATCGAGAGAAGGAGAAGGAACGACAGAGGGAGAAGGAAATGGAAAGAGAAAGAGCGAAGGAGAAGGAGAAGGAGAAGGACAAGTATAAGGATAAAGAGAAGGACAGGGAAAATGATAAAGATAGGGAAAGGGGAAGAGAGAAGACATATGAGAGGGAGAGAGATAGAGAAGTGGATCAGGATAAAGAGAGGTCCAGAGAGAAGGTCAGGGCAAACAGAAAGCCACGACGAAGATTATGATAGGAGCAGGGATGACAACGATTATGAACAAGTCTAATTGAGATTAGAGGTAAAGTGTGGAGTGTGGAGTGACCCCAATGTTACTTGTAGCTAATTGAGATTTTCCTAGTTTTGCTTTTTTGTTGGTGTCCTCCATTGCTGTATCGGGGTTAAATTGTGTTACATCTTAGCGTTTTCTTGATTTTGATGATGTTCTTATTTTTCTGATATTATTCCATTTATAAGTTCATCCAGCTTCGCGTTATTTTTTTGTCCTATTTATCTTTATAGGTTTTTTTTTTTTTTGGCTCAGGATGAAGGAAGGAAGAAGAAAAAACAAGGAAGAAGACTGAGGTTGGTTCTGATGTTTTAGCATGGGTCAGTAAGAGTCGTCTGATTGAAGAGAACAAAAATGCTGCAAAGGAGAGGGCCAGTCACCTCTCAAAGATTTTTGAGGAGCAGGTTCCATTCTTTACTGTGTTTCCTGTATTCTTACTGGCTATCATGATTTTTTCCTTGCAATTTTGATTGTTAATACTATTATGGTTTAAATTTCCCAGGGACAATATTGGTCAAGGTGATGGTGAAGATGAGGAAGCAGACCAGCATAATGCTTGTATGATCCTTTCTGCATATTTTTGTCCTCTATCAATGACTAGTCATTTAAGAACAAGTCTAGATTGGATGATACGTTTGTTTCAACTTGGTAGTTTTCATAATCATCAGAGTGAATGAGTTGGTTATGGTCTTATTTGTTCATCAAAAATTTCATTAACAAATGAGATATTCAAACTCCATCCGAGCTCATTTAACAGCTATGTTTGTTATTATAACCCACCAGTTTAATTTCTTGGAATTGTAATTGGCAAGTGTAAGGTCATTTTCGTGGAAGCCAAACCATAATGATTTGTATTTGAAATTTTTGGGGCTATATATTCCTGTTTCTGGCTGATTGAATCAGTTATATTTTAGCAAGGAGTTATGGTTTACACTGTAAGATTGTTTTATTTTTTATAGTGGTGCCTTTTGATAGATGTTCTAGCTGGAATTAAGGTTCTCCATGGCCTTGACAAGGTAATGGGAGGTGGAGCAGTTGTTTTGACACTCAAAGATGAGAATATACTCTCAGATGGTGACCTTAATGAAGGTATAAATAGTTTGGTGTTTCCTTAATATACTTTATGTCCAAGTTTCCTAAAATGACGAAGCATTTTTGTGTGACTGAGATTTTTGATATGATATGGAGGAGGGAGGCTGGCTCTCTTTATAGAATAGATTCAGAAGATATAAGTGGTGTATGTTAGCATAGCTCTGATGAAGTGAACATTCATTTATTTCTCTTTTTCTCGTTTGTACTATGTCCAGCTCTGCAGAAGGCTACGAGGTGATTCCACAAGTAATCGCTTGGAAGATCCAACTCATCTGGAAAGAACTCATCAGATTACTATACTCATGAAGAGATGCTTCAGTTTAAAAAGCCAAAGAAAAAGAAATCATGGTGAAAGAAGGATAAGCAAGATATAGATGACCTTGAAGCAGAAGCTGTGTCAGCAGGGTTGGGTATTGGAGATCTTGGTTCTAGGAAAGATGGGAGAAGGCAGGCCTTAGAGAGGAACAAGAGAGATCTGAGGCTGAAATGAGAAACAGTGCTTACCAATCAGCTTATGCTAAAGCAGATGAGGCATCAAAATCACTTCGACTAGAGCAAACTCGTCAAACTAAAGAGGAGGAAGAGGAAAGTCTAGTGTTTGCGGATGATGATGAAGATCTTTGTAAGGCATTGTAAAGAACAAGGAAATAGCTCTTAAAAAGCAAGAGGCAGAAGCATCTGGTCCTCAAGCAATTGCTCTCCTTGCCACCTCCACTTTGTGCAGTCAAATTGCAGATGATAAGAACCCTGAAATTGAGAGTCACTAGAAAAAAACTTGTCTTCACTAAGATGGAAGAGTTTGTCTCAGTTATCCATCTTGATGAAGGTACTTTTTTTATTATATGTTCTTTTGTTTTATAGAATATTACACAAAAAAGAAAGAGTTCTGATGGGATGAAAACTTGTGTTGCATTCATATTGCTGATAGCATAATAGTACACTGACCAGAAAATCTTGCATGTACTATATACCATGTTTAGCTGCATGGCCATTTCTGACTGTTCAAGGTTTATGCTAGCTCTCGACCCTGTATTATTTGGTAAATCAGTTTTTCTAGTTATCATAGTTATGCTATCATGCTGCTGCTTTAGTCACCTATAATCTCCCATCCATTTTACTGTATTATTGTTGAATGTGAATGTGAGCTATTTGATGCTCGAGATCAGCTGGAAATCCTAGATCTTCTGCTTCAGCACACACACGCACACTCTACTTGTTACTGATTTTCCAGTCGTCCTTGTTAAAAAAAATTACCATTGCTTGTGTTGAAAAATTCAAAGCAGTGCTTGTGCTATTTCAGAAGTTCATAAGACTGATAATGAAGATGTTTTCATGGGTGAAGATGAACCGCCAAGAGCTTTTGATGAAGAACAAAAGGACGAGGCTGGTGGATGGATGGAAGTTCAAGACAGTGGTAAAGATGAAAACTCTGTCAATGAGGATAAGGAGTAGACAGTTCCTGATGAAACCATACACGAGGTTGCTGTTGGGAAAGGATTATCTGGTGCTTTGAAGTTACTCAAAGAGCGAGGTACACTTAAAGAAAGTATAGAATGGGGTGGCAGAAATATGGACAACAAAAAGAGCAAGCTTGTTGGCATCATAGGCAATGATGCTGGTAATAATAATGACAGTAAGTTCAAGGATATCCACATCGAGAGGACAGATAAATTTGGGTGAATTGTAAGCACTTCATCTGATCATCCGATTAGTTTGTTTTACTGTTGAGTTAGAATTCCGTAGTTTTTATTGCTTTTTTTTTTTTTACCATTATGCACATGGTGTGGAGATGGGACCTCCAGTGGAGCAGGTTCGATAAAGGAGAGTTTGTAGGCCTAATTTCTATGCATATTACACCTCTTGATTCATAGCATGCTTGACCATTTTATTAGCCTACCCTGTAGTAATTGGAAGATGTTGGGCCTAAGCTGTGGGATTCGTGCTCCACAGTTTGACTTCCCTCTGGATGCTAATCAGTGAGCAGTGGCACTGTTTTGAGGGTTGTTTCATAGCTGCTACTGTGCAGTTGTTGGGCGGGTGTTTATTGTGGGGGGGTGGGGTTCTTTCTGGACTGCTTGTTTCATAAACTAGGCTCTAGGGTCTGACTCATGGCAAAATCAAGATTGATTTTTATGTTCTCATCTGTTTGGTGTCCAAAATGAGAAGTGAAAGATTTAGTTATGCATCTGTTTATAAATTAGTGGAAGGGACTGAAATCTGTGATGGCCTTGTACAATTGTGAAGTTTCTCTGAGGTAGCATGCCTCAGACCTACCATGATCTGCTTTCTATTTGCTGACATGAGTGGCTGATGTAGCTTGCAGCAAAAGTTTTTATTCGCTGACTGATTATCTAGCAATTTTTTACATTTTGGTTTGTTTACTATATTTAACAGATGACTCTGAAGGAAGCCTTATGTATGATTTCTCATAAATTCCATGGGAAGGGACCTGGCAAAATGAAGCAATACCAGGAAGAACTGAAGTTGAAGCAAATGAAAAATCCAGATACACCATCCCTGTCTGTGGAGCGGATGAGGGAAGCTCAAGCTCAGTTAAATACACCCTACCTTGTTCTCAGCAGTCATGTTATACCAGGGTAAGATTTTTGTGTCTAATTTATATCTCAAATATAAGGTGTTACTAATTAAAGCCTAGGAAAATAGTTTGAAGTAGAAAAATGTTAATTATCAAGAACAAGTTATTCTCCAAAAAACATCTGTTAAGAGTATTAAAATGTTTTTGTTGATTTATGATGCAGTAGCCATTCATTTGAGTCTTTATGATTATTTTCTAGTGATAAATTCTTAGAGTTGAAAATATTTCTCTCTCTGCAGTTTAAATGAACTCTAACACTGTAATTTTGTTGAAATCTTGTTTCGCATCATGCCTTGGTACATCTCAAACTAAGACCGTACTAGTTTTAGAAAGTGGAGGATTATAGAATATCATTTGTTGTGCATTTATCTTTCTACAATTGGCTTGATCACCCTTTTTCATGAATTTCATTTGCTCGCAAACCAGTGATCCTAGAAGTGGCTTTGCTACTGTTGGTAAGGATCTCCCTGGAGCTTTAACACCCATGCTTGGCGATAAAAAGGTCAGTCAGATTCTTACAACAGTTTACACTGGCATGGTGATAATGATGCAGAAAGGATGCTTTGTGCACCTTTCATTAGGTTGTGGATGCATCATGCAAGTTGTGAAAACTGACATGATTTCTCGTACATTTCGTGATCCTATTGCTATGCAGCAGCCTTTTAGTGCTCCTCATTTACCTTTTAGTGCTACTCATTTCTTGCATTATTCTCTCTCTCTCTCTCTCTCTCTCTCACCTGCATGCACACACACCGTCACTGTAGAAAATGAAACTGTGTCAGGGGACAATAATGAGTATTATGATTTGCTTTACAAGCATGCATACCTGGAAGGAGGCCTTTTCTTCTTCACAACCACGCCCCCCCNCCCAAACACGAAAAATCCATCTGATTCCCTGGTACCATTTCTGCCACCGCTGTGATTACAATCATTTTTAATCCCAAATGTTTTCCTAGCAACCACCAACCCCTAGTATCTTAAAATCATCTATAAATTCCTACATTCTTTTGCTTCCCAGAATCTCCTGACACCAAAATCTTTGACTCCAGCAATCAAACAGCCATTGTGACCTTAGCTCATTTACCGTGTCACCAGTGATACTTTGTCCAGACTCCAGGAAGGTTGGATTACTCCTGTGTCAAGTAAAGATGTCACTTTGATACGAAAGTTGTCAGATCAGGTTCATCACTTTATGTTGAGCGTCTTGTTCAGAATGGTTGTGGATGGCTAGTTGCACTGTTAGCGCCCCTTAGAATTCACAAGCCTCACCTATTTGTTCTTTTACCCTCTTCTTAGAGGGAAGGGTTTGATGACTTTTAACACCCCTTTTTTTTTTAATTCCATAATGTATGCCTGCTGATATATTGCTTTGCTTTTTTCCTCCCAGGTTGGGGATAAAGCGGAAGCTTGAGACTGAGAACTAGAGCGCGCACCAAAGAAGCCTAAAATTTGGAAGTGTCGTTGAAATTTTCTGCTGGAGGACGCATGGCTCAAAGAGAGAATCTGAAAATTTGCGATCACTTTATTCAGTTTCTTTGACGCTAAAAGGGACGCATTCAGATGGGTATGGATATTTTTCCATTTGTTTTGGTACGGTACAAATGAAGATTCTCTCACATTCTCAGGTGTATATTTAGTTAGAGCACTTGAACGTGGTCTCGCTCTACCATGCAGGTGGGATCGATATTTTTTATATGTTAAAAAAAAGTCCAGGTGTTGTTTTCTCCGAGCATGCATGCAAAGGATTAATTTAATGTGACTTCATCTTGATTACCGGTTAAAAATTTATAAAAATATAATTTAATTAAATAAAAAATTAAAATAATTTATTTAAAATATTAAGATGTAATATATTGGATTGATTTTTGGATTAATTTGTTGAATTAATGATTATAAGATTTTGAGAATTTAATAAAAAATAAATTATAAAGTTTAATTTTTAATTAGCTAATAAAATTAATAAAAAATCTATAAAAAAATTAAGTTAATCTGTATTAATTTAATTATTATTAACTTCTTGGGTTGTAAAATTAAAATAATTTTTTATTTACCTTTATTAATTTGATCATCAATTACTTTTTGAATTATAAAACTAAAATAATTTTATAAAAAATAAATTATATAATTTAATTAGAAATAAAATTAAAAAAAAATCAGTTAATTTGAGTTATCCTGGAATGAAACCATGATGGCCCTGTTTTAACAGTGCTTTTGTACGGTTAACCTTTTCGAGTTTATAATGCATTCTGTTTCGTCTCTCATCCATGCATAACACGGAGTTTTCCTGTGCCGATTGTATCATCATTGGTCAGATGGATTTACAAGTATAATTCACTGATTTGAGATACCCAAGCGTGATGACCTGATGGAGAATTAAACTCTGTTGCCTCATATGATGGTTAGAACTTTGGTAACATTTTGCACGAGATGTCTCGAGACTTCAACGTGATCAAACTCTCTTGCAAGGAAGGCAAGTTATACTGTTCAAATGGACTGTCGTTGTCGTTGGATTACAAAATCTCGTGCATTCGCAAAAAATAATGTCAAAACATCGTGGTTCTGTTCAACCAAACGTAACTTATCCTGTACTCCACTATCTGATTCAAACAAGAACTAACGAAGCAATAAATCATGTACAAATTCCAATCCAATCCACACGATGATAAACCAAACAACAACAACAATAATGATAAAAAGAAAATTAGAGTTCAAATCCCTAAATTGATTTCACTAAACTACCAGAGAGTTTCTTCCCCGTGTTAGTGGTAGATGCAAATCAATGATGATCATTCAAGCTGGAAGACTTTGTGAGGTTGTGGGTGCCAAAGCTACTCTCTGGGTGCTAAGTTGAGAATCTGTGATTTCAATACCATGCTAGTCATCGATGGTGTTTCATAGCTATTGGTAATACTCGTATCTGAGTTCCCACCACCTGATAGAATTGTTGTGGAGTAACCCCTAGTAGCAGCCCTTTGCCATGAATGAGAACTCATTCCCGAGAGAACATATGCGCGCCCCGACCGTTCATATAACTCCCTAGTTTCCATTCTCTCCATAGTTTCTTTCAACTCAGCTTCGAGCTGGTTACATAGATCATCTCCTGCTTGAGAAGAAGCTGTAGTTAGAAGAGTGGATAGTTGCTTTGCCAGCAGGGCCTGTGCACCCTTTAAATCTCCCTTTTCAGCCATCCTTTGTGTCTTGGCAATAGTTTCTGTCACTAGCAAACGATTTCTTTGCCTATCAACCTCCAAACGCAGCACCCGATCAATTGGAGATAAAGTTGGAGGTCGTCGAATCTCAACTCTCTCACCTTCTACCTGGACTGTATCCACTGACACCGAACCTTTGTGGAAGCACGAAACTTCCACCAATGATGTGTTTTCCAATCTTTCCTCACCATCAACGGCTGAGTATACAGGAATTGAGAGGAACACCAAAAATTCCTTCTCCTCTTCTGCATACAAGTCTCCAATATCAATCACAGCTTGGTGTCCTTGGTCAAAAATCTTATTCTTGTGTCTCCCAGAAGGTGTTGACAGAATTTGCACTCCTGGTGATGCTGACCTAACTTTGAGTTGAACGTCCAGAGCCACAATACTCGTAAGACCACCAATGCATCTTGCAAAAGCATCTTGTAAAATGTTAATTGACTCAATGAAGGAAAATGTGCCGCGGGATGCATCAGATATAGCATGCATTGCAGCAGAATCATGATCCGATCCAAACCCAAATGTGTAAACTGGGAAAGTTGGCTGCTTAGACTCCTCTCTAGATGTATTATTGCTAGGAAAAATTGAAGTAGGTAAGAACTTTAGATAATCCAATCTATTTTGCGCATTGTGACTTTGTGTATCACAGCCATCGGATAAGAGGATAATGGTTGCAACTGAATTATGTTGACGCCGTTCTTCAAGAACCTGAACCCCTTTCTTGAGCCCTGCAACGATATTAGTTCCACCAATTGCAGAAATGGAGTCGACAACGCTTGTGGCATCTTCACGGCCACTTCCAGACATTCTCCTAAGTGGGAACATTCTTCGAGCTGATGAAGAGAAAGTCACGATCGAAAGTCGATCTGAAGGGCCCAAGTTTTGTATGATAAAGTTGACCGCACGCTTGAGAAGTATCAGCTTGCTTGCCATGCTACCGCTAACATCCAACACGGTTACAACATCAATTGGTGCACGGTGATGAGGGAGAGTATTATCAAGTGGTGGTGCGAGAACACGGACAAGAACACCAAACTCGGAGACGGATTCTGATGCAGAAACAGCAGGATATTCTGTAAAAGTCTTCAAAGTTATAGCACGGGGTCGAGACGAAAGGGATTGATACGGAGAGACATCTGAGAGTGCTTCATCATCTGTGAAGTGTTCCGCCTCAATTTGAACTGGTGGAACATTGTAAGGAGATACATGAGCATGCAATGAACCGGCACGTTGAAAATTGGAGGCGTTTCTTGGCGCTTGAAAAGGCACATCTTTCCATTTTGAGCGGCAAATAGGACATTTGAGATTTCCATGCTTGGTATTGTCAGCAATGCAATTGAAGTGGAAAGGGTGAGAACACTCAGCATAGAAGATGGCTTGGCCTTGCCCTTTTCTCAGACTCCTCAAGCAAATGGCACATTTTTTCTGTGATAAAATAATAAAAATATTATTCCAACAACTTTCAATGTAGACCATCAAATCAAATGCATGCCAATTTTTTTTCTTCTTCTTCTGCACAAGTTCCTCAACTTCGATTATGTAATATCCAACAAACCAAAGACAATAAACAGATAGGATTTTTCACAATATCTTTCTACTCTCACCAAGTCAAGAATAATGATGGCTGTTCAAAATACAAAGCCAAGCAGGCAACCAAGTTTATGGCCTTTCAACACCACAATCAAAACTCGAAAGGCTCTTGAAAGCATCCATCTATGAGCGCATGGAGACCGTCTATGCCTAAACTTTGAGATTCAAGTTTCTTACCAATTAATTCATGAACTAAAAGCAACCTAAGCATCTCAATTTACTATCACATCAAGAAAAGCAGAAACTTAATCAAGCTACTTTCAATTTTTTTAGGGAATAAAGAATCACAATCAGGAATGACATTATTGTGACTTTTCAACTAAAAACTTGCAAAGCTAACACAACATTCCACTAATTCTTTAGTGTATGGTCCCGTTTCCCACAATAAAAAGACGGTTCCTTTCGAGCTTCAACAACACAAGAATAGTATTGCCCACGAAAATATGCTTCTTCGAAAGTCAAGGCTAACTTCCACACGCGCGCGCACAAGAAAAGAAGAGGATTTGAATCCCGATACAAACTACAAACCCTAAGGAAACAACCGCATATTTTAACCTTCAAATCCCCACTTAATCCCCTACATTCTACAATAAACAGCAAGACGTCATGTTGTTGGCTACAGCGATGACCTAACATATCATATGTTTCATGCGAGACCCTCGCAATTGAGAAAACAACAAATTACTTTTTCATTACTTATTGGTTAGATTTATGATCTTAGTAAAAAACGAACAACAACCCGTTAATCAAATCGTTGGACTTCTTGAAGCCTCCTATAGCATAATCAAAATAAATGCAAATTTCAACTACCGCCAACAGCTCTACTTCAATGCTATTCCATTGCTCCATTAAATGCATCGCCTGATCTTTCAAGCAACCTTCACCCACTTTTACCAAAACACCCCTAGTCAAAACAAGAACAAGGAGAACACAACGGCATTTTCGTGATTACAGTCGAACGATGCCGAACTCACAGAGATACCAAGCCAGGTTTTTACGCAATAAGTAAAAAAATAAACAAAAACCTCTGCTCGCCGGGCTGTTACAAAAATAAATCACAGCTATAAACAAAACAATGTAATTAAGATTTAAGAAAGCATAAAAAAAAAAGAGAGAGGGGGGGTGATTACAGAAGAAGAGTGGAGACTGAAGCTACGAGAGAGACGAGCACTGAACGAAAAAGATGACGATGTTGGGACTGGTGGTGGAGTGGCGGTGGTGAAGGTTGCAGGGTTGGTGGGGGTGGGGGTCGGGGTCGGGGTCGGGGTACGGGTGGAGTTGGAGAGAAAAGAGAGCTTTGACTTGAGGGCTTTTTTGAGCTTGCGCCATGCACTAGAAGCCATTGCTTTGGATTCAGAAATGAAACGGACAAATAAGTTTAGTGGGGAGAGAGAAAATGTTAGGTTTATTAGCATGAAGTCCTTTTATGTAGGAGAGAGAAAAGACGGGATGCCTGCGAGCGAGATTTTACGAATCTAAGGGAAATTTTCTTACGTGTGAGAGTTTAGTCAAAACCATGTTGTTATTTGATACTATTCTCCTCTTTTCTATTTTGGCACCTTTAGGCAATTGAAATCTGATGCTGTGTTTTATACGATTTTTTTAAAAAAAGTAAATTTTTTTATTTAGAAATATATTAAAATAATATTTTTTATTTTTAAAATTATTACATCAAAATAATATAAAAATAATAATTTAAACTAAAAATAAATTATTTTTTTAAAGCATGGTGCTAGTACATAAACAAATATATCTTTACTAGGTTATTGATCGTTGACTTGTATTTTGAATCTATCAAGATTTTTTTAATATAAAAAAATATTTAAATATTGTTAATTTTTTTTAATAATTTTTTTAACAATGTAGAGATTGATTTGAAGTGACTTTGTCAACATGATAGATTTAAAGACAATATATATAATTAGTAAAAATATCATTTGACTCGAAATAAATACTTAAGATGATATTTTTTATATAAGTTTTGAGACGATAATATATTAGATATATTTGAGTTAATTTGTAAATTCACATGTTGGATTTCAATAACCTCATAGAAAAAATTATAAAGTTTAATTTTTAATAAATCTAATATTAAATGATAAAATTAGAAAAATAGCTCAAGTTAACTAACCAAATCTAAGTCATGAGAATCCGATAAAAAATAAAAAATAAATTGAAATAACTTACAATCAATCTAATATTAAAAAAAATCAATTACAAAAATAAATAAAACTCAAATAAATCGAATTAACCTATTAAACTTACAGTATAAATAAAAAAATTAAAATAACCTTTTAAAAAAAAGTAAATTAATTTTTTTTACATTCAATCTAGAATATAATTGAAAAAATTATAAACTATATAAAAAATAGTATTATAGCAAATAGTATTTCGTCTTAGAATCTCATTTTTTATTTATTTTTGTTAATTAATTAATGCCGTTACTTTCCATCCCATTGCATCGATCACTTGGAACGTCCATGAACCGCAATTGAATGATGGTGTCATTCGTGAATATACGTGGACCATTCATGATCTAAAATACAAATTATTCATGTCTATTTTTCATTTAAAGTGAAGATGATTTCATTTCTATCATGGGTTAGGAAAGCACTATCAAGTAATGTGATATGCAAGCTGAGAGACGATTTGGTGATTAAGATCTTTTATTCGGTATAAAAAATCATATTAAATTTGAAAATGGATGGAAAAGTCGGAATAAATGTTCAATCAATAGGGTATTTTCTAAATTCGAATTTTAATATTGGTATTTAAAGAATTTATTTTAAAATATATTATACATGGAAAAAATATATTTTCAAGATTGCACAGATAAATAGCTTTGATTGATAATATCGTACCAATAGAGAAGAAAATCTCAATTATTGCCGGGTACTAACACAAGGATCGAGGAACTTTATGGTATATTTGTAAAACTCAATCTGTGGTAAAGTTTGAGTTATATACAAGGAGAGTGAATTTAAATTAATATTTTAAAAATCAAAATAATAATATTTTAATATAATTTTTGAACTGGCACGGTGGAACGACAAGTCAACCAAATTTTTAAATAAATCATTTGGATTTTGTTTTTTTCTTTAACTTGGGGGTCTGAATTGGGGAGGCCAGCATTGCAGCACACACCGTAGCAGGTCCGAATCATAAATAATTGCAAAAGACTTAACGATCTATACGTGTCAAGATTTTGTTCGTTCAATTAAACCCCATTTTCAGGGTCAATTTTAAGGAATTTATTGAATTTGGTGCAATCTTATTCTAATTACACTACTGAATAAAAAAAGAAATTGAGGAAACCTGCGATTCATGTATCGTTACAAGACTGCAGGAAAGGGGAAGGACGGGGTGCAGTTTTATTTGAATGTTGCTTTTTACATGTTTATTAACTCGGTTGACTGAGCCTACCATCTTTGACTTTGTCTTGTTCTTGCAAAATGCAATCCCTACCGAATCCCATGAGAAATCAAATTCTACTTTGAACTCTATTTTGTCAAATCGTATTTGATATTATTTCCGATTCCGATTTCCTGGATAATAAACCAATTATATTTATCGGATTCACTATCAAGCCGAACGCCGCATCGATGCCAGGCCTCTGCCTGATGGACTGACTGTAATCCACTCTTATTATTATTATTATTATTATATTGTCGTTGTTGTGCTTGAGGGTGGCCGATTGCAATTAAATTTTATTTTTTATTTTTCTTGAAGGAAACGAGTGATAGTTGAAAAACACCACAAAAATTAATAATAGGTCGACACATGGACCGGCGCCGTGTGGCACAGTAAACAGGACATGGGCCTGGATTTATGTTGGGCAGCATACGACTGGCCATGAATCGACACGGCATTATAACTGGTCTATCTTACAATTTGCTGGATGATGTGGCATGCATGATGAACCTTTTTAAAAAATAAAGTTAATTT
Source organism: Populus ilicifolia (assembly GCA_015708895.1). Taxonomy (NCBI): domain Eukaryota; kingdom Viridiplantae; phylum Streptophyta; class Magnoliopsida; order Malpighiales; family Salicaceae; genus Populus; species Populus ilicifolia. Next base: position 603,157 of record SRLM01000117.1, on the reverse strand, counting down.
ATTTATTCATTCTTAATCTATAATTAATCTACAGGATTTAATGTAACCTAACAATTAAGAAATACGAGGTCGTATTGTTAGAGAAATAAATATACATACGATCGATTTTTTTATTTATTCTTAATAAATCCAATGAATCTTAAATTAATAAATAAGCATACACGGATAAATACAATTAAATTTATTTTAGCCCATGGGAATTTAGCTAAGTGGTCAAGAGACATGTATTTTTTTAAAAAAAAACAAATCCTATTCAAACAGTATTTAGAGAGCCGAGACGTCTAATTATCATGGATGATCAAATAATTAACTAGTTAAGCAAGCAGCAGTTATGACGCATGTGCATCAGTTTTCTTGAAATATCATGGGCTGTGCAAAAAGGAAAGCACACGTTCTCTTTCCCTAATAGTCTTAAAAATCTCCAGTTAACTTTTGTTTGCTATAATTAAATTAATCCATCACCGATCATATCCCTGGCGTGTTTGAAGATTTATTAGGGTTGGTCGCACCCCAATTCACAGGTATCATCAATCTTCATGTCTGGTTAATTGATCTCCTTCGCATGTCTTTTATTTTGTTTTCCGGCGGCTATGGAATTTCTTAATTGTTAGGGTTGGGTTTCTTTTGAGGTAGCTGCTATGCTTTTGTCTTTTTACTGTAAGATTTATCCTCCGATTTATGATTTTTAAGTTTAAGAAACTATGCCATGATTTGCTTCGTATGACCATGAAGAACAGATATGTGTGTGGGGGGNGGGGGGGGGGGGGATGAGGGAGAGCTTGTGAGTTGATGGAAACAGTAGAAATTAGTTTCTCCAGTTCCTTTACTCAAAACTTGTCTTTATTTTATATGCTGCTTGAGAATGAATTTGAGACTTCAGTGCTTGCAGTTGTTTTTGGATAAAGGCTTGCGATTCAATCACTTTAAGAAGCAGCAACACTAATTCATACGCTTCTCATTAGTCTTGCCTCGCTCTAGATTTAATTGCATATTAAGTAGGGAACCTATCGAATGAAAAGGAAAAAACTTCTATTTTTTTCCTGGCAATCAGACAACAGCCATATTCACAAGGAATGCAATATTTAGTTTACTGACATTGCTTTATCAATCATCCAAAGATTATGAAACGAGATATTGAACTTGTTATGAAATTTCTAGTTTTTACCTATTTGGCTTGATTATTTAAGATGTAGCTACTACGCTGTGGGATTGAGATATAGAATGGACTCTAGTCATTGAGTATTATAAGATTCAGAATGTTCTCTTTTTCTCAGTATGCCCTTCTTGTTTGTAAGACCAGGAATTTTAGGTCCCTTTGCTCCACACCATGGATTTACTGGAGAATTTTGACAGCAACATGGTTTTTATGGAGAAAGCAGAAAACACTATGGCTTTACTGGGGACTGTGGATCTTCTGGTTGAAAATTTGTGGGAAGCCGAGAGAATTTACTATCAGCACTTTGATCTCAACTTTCCAGTTCCTGTTGAGAACAGTATACCTCCCTGCGGCCTGTGGGTTCCTGCCCAACCACAGGTTTTTCAAGGTGAAGCACATGGATTGACACAGCAACATCAAACTGCACGAGATGTTGAGGTCATTGATGATGATATTGCTATAATCTCCCCCAGCACATTTGATCAAGTATGTCACTTGACACAATGTTTATGGTTGTTTGGCTTGTCTTCTTCAAGTATCTGATTCTCTATAATTAAAATGATCCTCCTTTTACCAGGCCAGGAAGAAAGCTAGGAGAAATCCTGATGCAGAAGTAAGGGAAAATATAAATATGGCCAATCAGGTTCATGCTGTAATTCACTGATATATCTTCTGTTTCGTGTTCCTTTAGTTTAGCTAATCCTTCACCTCTGTGCCTAGTCCTTTATGCTATCAAACATCTAGTAATCATAAGAAAACTTAAATTCTTACCAACGTCATTTGCTTTGGCAGGCTGGGAGTGTGTCCCAACTCCCCGGATCGTCCCAGGCTGTGCCACCATCCCAGTTCCCTGGATCGTCCCAGGCTGTGCCACCACCCCAGTTCCCTGGATCGTCCCAGGCTGTGCCACCATCCCAACTTTCTAAATTGTCCCTGACGGTACCACCACCCCATTTTTCAGGATTGTCCCAAACTGCGCCGCCACCACCAGCACCCGTGTTTTGCTGCCCAATTTGTATGGATGAGATGAAAGAAGCAACATCGACAAAATGTGGTCATGTTTTCTGCAAGAGTTGCATTGAAAAAGCACTAGCTGTTCAGAAGAAGTGTCCTACTTGCAGGATGAAATGTATAGCGAAATCCATCTTCAGGATCTTTCTTCCTGCATTTCTTTAAAAATTCCTTTTTTTGTAAGCGTGGAATTTGATTGAACTTAATTTAAAAGACTGTTAAATATCTTAATTTTTTTTTATCGTAATGCCATAGTCCTAAGCAGTTTTAACTGAGGCTTTCACTTAATTTATCTCAGGAGGGCCCGAAATCATTCTGTTAACCGCATCATGAACTCTGTTATTGACATCAAATTTATTTGATTCTGGAATATTGACTTTGTAAAGTCTTTGCGATTTGCAAAATTCGAATGCTCAATTTAAAGACTCGGTATGATTTTTCTCAATTCTAGGAGGTGCCTATATTTTTATCTGTCAAAGAGTATTGAAGAATTGATTTTTTCTCAATTCTGGATTGATTCTCGCAAATACCTCATTTGACAAATAAAATTACTCTTGGGTATTACTTGCATTCCAAGAAAATATCTCATTTTTCAAGAATCTCATAGCAAACTCATATATTATAAAAAATTTTAAGTTCAATAAATATATTCTCATCATTTATCATAAAAATCAAATCATTAACATAGAAAAAAAAACAATTAAAATTTTACCTTTCTTTTTTATTAGATGCACAGAGCATGCTCGCATCTCTTGAAAACTTGATAAAATATTATGTTACCAGATTATATAAAACTTGTAAAGCTTATTCCCTTCTTTAATATGTAGATTTTGTTGTTCATGATCTTTCTTTTCACTGGTAGAAAGTTGCTCAATGAAATTTTTTTCACTAAGTTCTCTATAAAAAAATATCAGCTTTATATTTAGCTAAAAAATAATTTATTATTTTTAGTTACCAGTAGACACCACCAGTTATATTGCATTCAAGCATGTTACAAATATAAAAAGTTATATTGCATTCAAACATGTTACAAATATAAAAACTTCAGTGTAGTCATGTCATGTTTTTTGATGTAATCTTTTACAACTAAATAAACTTTGTATTTCTCTGTGTTTTATCAAGTTTTGTCTTATACATCTATTTCACACCAATAATTTTTACCTTAATATTAATATTATTTTTTGTTATAGTTTCAATATCCACATCCATCATTATCCTTCACTTTGCATCTTTTGCTACATCTTCGAATAAAATTAAACCATTATGTGTAAAGATGGCTAGATATGCCATTTCTTCTTTCTTAATTATAACCTTTTCATTTATATAATCTCTCATTCAATCTAGTTGTCTTCTTGACTTTATTCATAAGATTCAAGCAATGGATTTTCACCTGAGATAAATGAATTGTCTTCATTTAACCCATTTGAGCTAGCAATTTCATTTTTTTCCTTACTAATATATCTATAAATTTTAACTTCATTTTTATTTCTAGCAACTATATCTAGTTACTTGTTGCTCCAATTTATATAAGCCAAAATAATTTTTTTTATTGTTTTTGTTCCAATTCTAACTGATGTCTTGTTCAAAAATTACATTTTTACTTGTTAAATCTTCTAGAAAGTAGAATTGTATAGCTTCTATGCCTTTAACTCCTTATCAACTCTAAATAAAATGTTTTTTATACTTTTTTCATAGACCTATATCCATTTATAATTAGGAATACAAACATGAGAAACACGCTCAAACACCTTAAAATGTTCTTCTGATGATTTAAATCCACTCTAAGTTTTTTTTTTAAAAAGTTTTATTCTTTATTAAAATAGTTGGGATTTTATTGAGAACATGAAATGTCCAAATCAAAACTTTAGGCTATGAATCTTTTTTATTAATAGCATACTTTGAACTATATTCATAATAGTTCGATTCTTCATTTTCACAACATATTTATTTTATTGAAGAGTATAGATAATAATTAATTATCTTAGAATTCCATTCTTACTACAAGAATTAGTGAATTCAAGTTATGTAAGCTCACCCTCATGATCAATATAAAAACTTTTTATACTATAAACTATCTTTTTATCAATATCTTATTTTTCTCAAAAGTAGTATATGTTTCTAAATTTTCAATCAAAATTTAAACTCTAAACTTATGATTATAGCTATCAATAAAACTAATGATATACCTTTTGTTCCTATTGAACATGGGATTGATTGGTTCATATATCATAACATGCACTAGTTTAAGAATTTAAGGAACTCTCTATATGTTATTTTTAGGAAATAAATCTCTTTGTTGTGTCTTTACCATACAATCTTTAAATACATTTGATGAGATGTTTTTTTAATAATTTTTAAATTGTTGCATGTCCCCCACGCGATGTCAACTGACGATTTTTCATTCGTTTGCTTTATTTTTGTCGTTTTTTTGCTATTTTTTATTTTTAAAATTTTTTTATCAAAAATATAAATAAAAAATTAGGTAGTAACATGGACCATTAAAGCTAAGATGGACATATTTGTAATGTTAAAGTTAAGTTGAATCATAAAAGAGTTAAAACAAGTTTTGTCCTTTAATAATTTTGAGCGTATAGCATGAACATTCGATGTAAGAATATTATAACCTATATAATTCACATTTTCCATAATGATAATTTTACATGTTTCTTAGATGTTAAGTCCTTTTTTAGATAACTAACTAAAATTTATCAAACTATTATTTAATCCTGTAATAAAGAATACTTCAACAATAATTTGTACAAAACCATTTACTAGTATTCACAGATTACATTAACCCATCACAATCATGCTTGAATTATCTTCTAATTTTACTTCTTCTTTTTTCAAGATTTTCTTCAAATCCAAGACAAACTCCCTCTTGCTATACATGTGATTACTCTACCCAGAATTAAGAACCCATAATTATTCTTTATAAGCTTATTTACCATTCACGTATACCATCAATGACGTTTCTTCATTATCTTCCATATAGCTTTCTCTTGTATCCGTTTTTTTTTTAAACATTCATACTGGAAATGTTTAAGTTTATAATAGTTCTAACATTCAATAGTAGATTTGTTAAGGCTATATTTGTCTTATCCTCCTTCTCCTCCAATTCCACGATGACCTTGTTCTTTTTCTCGCAAAGACTCTTTAAAAATAACCTTCAATCCATGCTCTTTCACAACATGAGTTTTTATATATTGCTCATGTACTAGAAGATTATTTTGTAACTCATAACATCCAATTCATCTGATTCGATCCTTAATAAAACATACCGTGTGATTGTACTTGATTATCATAAATCTCTTAATTTTCTTAATCACTTTTTTTCCTGTTTCAGTGAGTTGAACTCCTTTTATTATTACAAGAATCTCATCTTCCACTCTGCTCTAATATTCCTTGATGAGAATGAAGAAAACAATATTGTATTGGTTATTGTTTTTTAGTTTCAGGTTTATCGATTTAGGGTAATTTTCTTAATCCTAATTAGCATTAATAAACTGAATTGATCAATTATTTAAATTGTTTGTGTATACTAGTTTATATGTCATCCATTTGTTTTATGTTTTGAAAGTATAAATATTTATTTTAAAATTATAATTTATTTTATACTTTTAATTTTTAACTAAGCATGTTTCTTTCTACACCATCTCTATCTAATAATACCTTATATATAAAGATAGATTATCATTTTTTGGTTTAAACTTAGATTATGTGTTGACCAGTATACAATATAATATATCAAATTATATTAAAAAATTTCAAAAATGTTAGTGAATGTAAATATTGGAAGACCGTAGCAGTTTATGTAAGTAGCGTTAACCCAATTTTATATTTAGGAAAGCAATTTAGACATGTTTAGAATCATGTTTTTAAAAATTTAAAATAAATTTTAATTGATATTTTTAAATCATTTTAAAACTCAACACTTATCATTGAAAAATCTTTATTCTCTGTTTCGAGGGTAGAGGTTAATCATAAGAAACACAAGAGGGCCGAGGAGAAGGAGCAGGGACGAAAACTGCTTTCTCTGCGGATACCAACGACATCTGGGCACCATACACGTTGTCTCTCTCTCTCTCTCTCTCTCTTGTTTACTCATGATCACCATTCTCCTTGAGCCCAACTTTTTGCAGAAGATTATATCTATCTGATTTGTTAAAACCAAGTTATTCACGTCAAAACTTTGTTTTTTTAACAATCTGGTGATTAAGGGGGGGTTATGTAAGATATTTTAATTCACAAACCAACTCCCTTGTGTTACAATCCACACGGCATCGGACTTGATCCAGATGTTCATCAAGAAGCTGAAGAGCAGCAATCTGTATCCAAGCAGTGAATCTAAGCACTTGTTAGAGCACTGTGGGCCATCGTAATTGTTGCCCCCGTCCTAAATTAATTTTATTTTTTTTTATTTTAAATTAATATTATTTTAGTGTTTTTAAATTATTTTCATATACTGTATACAAAAAATTTAAAAATAAAATAATATTATTTTAATATATTTTTTAAATTAAAACGATGGGGCTGTACTCGGCATCTCGGATTGCAGAATTTACATCGCGTGTCAATTTCTTAATGATATCCTACTCTTTTCTTTTAGTGTTTAGTCCTTGAAATTTTACTCTGATTCTTGTATTTTATATATTTTCTTGTAAATAAGTTCTTAATTAATTTTATTTTTATCCTCGTATTTTATAATGCAATTCAGTCCCTTAATGATACATTTTTTCTATTAAGTCCCTGCATGTCAAATCTTAAACTTGGTCAAGACTAGTCAAATGATTTAAATGGGTTATAGGACAAGATACGAGCCGGGGAGATTTAAGAAGGTATACATGTTTAAAAAGTTAAAATTTTATTTCTTATAATATCATATATCTATTGTCATGGTTTTTTTTTAATAAATAATTTTCAAAGCTATTAGATTAAAAAAGCAAGAGAAGATATACAAAAAATGTACATTGATGTATATTCATGATGTGCGAGGGGACATGTGACATTATTTAACAACGTTAATGACAATAATCAATAGAAAAATCTAACGATGACAAAAATAAAATATACAAGAATGGTATTATGATTTTGGTACTTTGGAGTGTGATGATATTTATTTTTTAAAGTGTTTTTTATATACATATATTAAAAATATATTTTTTATTTTTTTTTAAATATTTCTTATATCAACAAACGTAAAAAAAAAAAATAAACTTTTTTTTTCAAAATTTACAACGGGGGCAAAGATTGGTAGAAGTTCTCTTTAAATATAAAAGGATGAATGCAAGGACATGAGGCAGCATGAATCCAAAATCTTAAGGTTCTGACTCGTGTGTGAACTATCTTCCTGTGCGTGAAAAAACAAAATTGCATCAAAATAACCACACATAGGCCATGAGTAAGACTCAAGAAGGTTGAATGTATATGATTATATGAAAGTTTAAGTTTTATTTTATTTTAGTTGGAGTGCAAAAATCTTGGATCAACCTCCATCGTATAAGCAAGAATATAAAGACTTGTATGGTCATGTTATATCAAACAAAATAAATTATATTAATTACAAAAGCATCCAAATCTTATTGTTCATGAGCATCTATAAAAGTTTTTGAAACTTTTTTTTTATAGATATTCCAAACTAGATACATGATTTATGCTGCGGGGCTAAACTTTTTTAATATAAAAAAAGTTTAAATAATAATAATTTAAATTAATTTAATTAAGATATGATTAAGATATGAGATTGAGATAACATGTATAAAAAAATTAAAAAAAATATTATAAAGCTTGAAATGATAAAACAAAAAAAAATATTGTAAAAAAAAAAACTAAAATCAACTCAAGTTAACTTACCTAACATGTTACTTGCGATATAGGATTGAAATTAAAAAAATTAGATTTAAAAAACATAAACCTAGCAAAAAAAAAGTTAAGTAAAAAAACTAGAAAAAAAATCCGAGTTAGTTTCATTAATGGACTACTTGGTATATAAGATTAAAACAATTTTTCAATAAATAAATAAATAAATAATAAAGCTCAAGACCCAACAATCAAGTATGAAAAAATAAACTTGAAAATAAAAATTAATTTTTAACAAATGACATCAAGAAAAGATAGAACTTAAAAAGAATTCAGATTATAAGACTATAATTACCCTATATAAAAGCAAACATGTAGAAAACCACAATGTAAAAATTTTAATTATAAAAAAATTAAATGGAAATTAAAATAACAAGGACAAACTAGTACAAAAACAAAATGAAAAAAATAATCAAGATCTAAATTGAAAAAAAAAATAAAAATAAAAAATAATAAAAGGATAAAAATAAAAAAATAGAACCAAATTAGGAAAAAAGGTTAAATGAAATAAAATGTTAAGGAAAAAAATTGAAAAAAATCAATAAAAAAATATTAATTAAAAATTAGATAAAAAAATAAAATGATGAGGGATGAAATTAAAAAAATCAAGAAAATAATAAAACATAAAAAATAATTTAAAGAATGAAGTTAAAATAAAATGAAATATTTATAGATGAATTTAAAAAAATTTTAAAAGTATTAAAAAATAGATAATAATAAAAAAATAAAAAAATTGATTTCTAGAAGGAGGGACACTAATTTGTAAGTCAAGAGAAAGAAAATAAAGAGAAAAAAAGAAAAAGTCATCAAAGCCTAATTGCTCCTTCACCGCGTGCACGTAACCCACCAGTGCGAAAGGAATGACATGCCGTTCTAAATGTCATTTTGGATGGTAAATTTTGGTAATTGAGCACACACGCTGTCCCAAGATCATGAAAGCTGTCACGCACTAATGCTTGCGTTTTTAATCATTAATTTTTTAAAATCACCAAACAACTCCTAAGTAAACTATTTGAAGAGCGATTCTGTCACGTGCGAGTGTAATGTTTTTATTTATCTTAGCATGGGAGTCGTTAGTTGAATTGTTTCACTTTCAATAAGAAACAACCTCAGATGATAATCAACCAACAAAAAATGAAAGGAGAAGACAATTTGCTCATCCAAAAATAGACATCTTGGCGCCATTTAAGAAAATTCCACCGTCCTTCCTTGCCGAGTTCTTCGCCCCTTTTTTTTTTCACTGTTCAGGGTCAGTGCTTTTTTGAAAGTCTTTGATTTTGTTTTTAATTATTAATTTTTTAATATAATAATATTAAAAATAAAAACATTATTTTAATATTTTTTAAATAAAAAAATATATTTTTAGAAACCATTTACACTGTACTTTCAAGTAAACGGGATGTGTGTCTTTGAAGGTTCCATTCTGGACTCCCTACTCCCTCCAGGAAGTATCAATTTTTGACTCTCTGTTCTCTCTAGAAACCACACACTTCTCTACTCCTAGCACTATTAATAGCAACTTCATCGTAACCCGAAGAGGGTTAAACATTAAAACCATCTTTAAATTATCTTCCTCTTTCTCTTCATGGACTCTAAAGAAAACCCATTTCAGCTTAGGATTCTTGAAGTTTTTTTGGGGTTTCAGTTATTTTATTACTGAAACGCAGAAAATAAATGGAACTTGAATCCGGTTCCACTAACCGGCAGTCTAGATTGGTAAATTAATGTTTTTTCACTGCAACGTATGCTTTTTTTTGGGTGTTTCTTGTTTCTTTTTGGTATCGCAATGTTGGGTTTAAGTTTGTTGTGTATTTGCTGTTTAGTTGCCAAGAAAATGTAGCCGAGTGAAGGAAAATTTCATGTTCAGTGTAAATTTGGAAACTTTTCCTTGGTTTTTTGACACCCATTAGACTGATTGGTACTTTGTATGGGGCATCTGTTTGGTTCACAAGAAAATGCTGCAGGACGAAGGAAAATTTTCCTGGTCAATGCAAATTTAGAAGGTCTTCTTGATTTTTTTTGACACCCTTTTGTCCGATTAGTCTATCTTGTTAAAATCCGCCCCTTCTCTTTTCGTTGGTTATTTTTATACTGTTTCATTCACGTTTGGTCGAGTGAGTAAATTTAGAAACTTGTTGCGATTTTCTTGACACCCTTTTAGTTGCTTGAGGTAATTCTGTTCAAATTTTCCGCTTCTATCATTGGTGAATGCTTTCTTTAAACAAATTAAGGTTTATTAATCTTGCACATGTTAATTATTGTTTCATTCACGAATTGTTTGAAAAATATTAGTGATGGTATTGAATTGAGGAAAAAGGTGTGATTTTTTGGTGTTTGTTAATCTATTTGCAGAAACTTTATAAAAGTACATTGATTCTAGCGTACCAGAGTTTTGGTGTGGTATATGGTGACCTTAGCACATCACCAATTTATGTCTACACAAGTACCTTTTCGGGGAGATTGAGACTTCACGAGGAAGACGATGAAATTCTCGGGGTACTTTCTTTGGTTTTCTGGACTTTGACTTTAATCCCTCTCTGCAAGTACATTGTATTTGTATTAGGGGCTGATGATAATGGCGAAGGTGCTTTCAAAGACCTGCCTTTGTGTTTGTTTGCCTTTCTAATTTAAAGATGTTTCCGTACTTTTTTATGTGGAGTGTTGAAGGAGCCTCAATGTTACAGGAGGGACATTTGCCTTGTATTCATTACTTTGTCGCCGTGCAAAGTTAGGACTTTTGCGTCCTTCCCATTTGACAGACGATGATATATCTTCTCAAGATTCTTGTCTACTGATCAAAGAGACTAGGGCTAGTTCTCTTCTGAAGGAGTTCTTTGATAAGCATCATGGTTCTCGTGTTGTGCTGCTGCTTTTTGTGATTTTAGGGACTAGCATGGTTATAGCTGATGGTATCTTGACCCCATCAATGTCAGGTATGTTTCTTTCCTGGTTTCCTAGTAACATAGATTGACTTCAGTTTGTAAAGATGTAGAAGTATGGCCATTGTTGGTCCACAGTTTTGGGTTGTCGCTAATCAAACAAGACCACTGGAATGGTGGCCATTCAAAAGGTAGATTAAGGATTCATTCTCGTCTGACCTAAATTGCATTCAAGCAATGGCCATTTGTTATGGCCATCTAAAAGGTCTACCTCTGGTAGATCAAGGATTGGTAATCTTTGCATCTAAAGTACTCATTCAAGGGATCGCTGATTGTGTTGTAAAAGACACCTATACACAGACCAGTTGTCCCTAATAGAATATAGTGCTCAACGTTTTGGTCTTTGTCAATTATTTCAAGAAGGGCTTGTCACTTTTGTATTCTCTTAGTGATCAATGAAAGATGATTTTATGGTTCTGCTACTATCTTGCCATACAAATATTTTTTAAAAATGCCAAATATTTTTTTAAAATGCCATCTACTTCTTGAATTATCAATGAGCTGTAACCATTGAGTAATTTTTTTTCCCCCAGTCCTTTCGGCTGTATATGGCATCAAAACTAAGGCTGGAGGTCTGCATGACAGTAAGTAAATGTATCATTTCTTTTTTGTCCTTTCTGACAAAACAGAAGTAGAACTTGTTTCTCATGATAATGGTGTAACAGACTTGCTTTGCATAATATATGCCTACATACTTTGTTCCCAGGATTTAAATTCTCATATGATTGTTATAACATTAACTAGAAGGCTCAGGAGAAAAGTTGAATATAATTGCCTTTGGAATGAGTGAGCTAGATATGTAGCATTTATAGTATCTTTTAGTGATTTATGCTTCTACAATTTTCTGTGCAGGTTATGCTGTTTTGATAACCTGTCTGATTTTGGTGGGCCTCTTTGCACTTCAGCATATTGGGACACATAGGGTTGGCTTCCTTTTTGCTCCTATCATCTTATTGTGGCTAATATCCATTAGTGGGGTTGGTATTTATAACATAATTCAGTGGAATCCTCGTGTTGTGAGTGCTCTGTCACCATATTACGTGTACAAGCTGTTCAAATTGACAGGAAAGGATGGGTGGACTTCTCTTGGAGGCGTTGTCCTTTGCATTACAGGTTTGTTGGTTCCCCTTCATTTTCCCCTTTTCCGCCAAAGATTATTCTTGTGAGAATGGCTGAAAAAATGAACTTCTTAATAAGGTGCGGAGGCTATGTTTGCTGACCTTGGTCATTTCTCTCAGCTTTCAATCAGGGTAAGTTTCCGCTCTAGTTTTATGAGTATGGCCAAATTTCATGACTATGATTGTGCCTGTATGCTAGGCAGTTGTTTTGTGGTCATTTTGTTTGTTTAATGATCTAAATTAAACTTTTCCAGGTCATGTACATTAGTTTTTCACATCATTAATTTATTTCCCTCTTGACTTTTTATTTTTATTTTTCTTACAAGAGCAGATTGCATTCACCGCAATTATTTATCCTAGCTTGATTCTGGCTTATATGGGTGAAGCTGCTTATCTCTCTAAGCACAAAGAGGACCTTCAAAGAAGCTTCTACAGAGCAATCCCTGGTAAGATCTTTTTTTAATTTCTTCTCCCAAATCCTATTTATTTGTTTGTAATTATATCTGCAATTCTACATGTACTAGATCCTAGAATATTAATCTTGGAACATAGACAATGGAAATAACTAAATTTGAATTATTTTGAGTCTAGAGGGTGTCAGATGTGATTTCGTATAATTGTGAGGTTGTTCTGTGTCTTTCTCGATGTCAAATGAGATTGTATGGTCATGTCATGAAAGGCTTGTGTTTTCTTGTCTGCTGCTAATATGAAATGTCAAGTTTTGAACTTCCAATTTTTTGCTCCTGAATGGCAGAGACCTTCTGTTTCTTCTTAATATGATATTCAACATGCATTTTATTTTCTGATTTTGCTAGAATTTTTTGGATTCTGTTTAAAAATTTTTGCTCCAAGTGTAATTTATTTCTCACGAGGATCAGCTCTATCTTATACAAAATATTAAACTTTATCTGTAAGTTGTTAATGGTTCTTTAAAGCACAATTTTCAGGTTGGGACCCTTGATAGGGCTGGCCAATGTTTACGTTCTCATTACCAATCTTTTCTGCTGTGCACAATTTACCATTATTTTGGGAAGAGGAAGCATCGTGCTGTTTAATTTTTCATTTTTGCTCACCTTGCTAGCTATCTGCAGAGTGTTTTTCCTGCTTAGCTATATCTAATTTTTTATTGCAGCATTGTCTTGGAGCATACTCTTATGGGATTTTTTTAATTCTTTTTCCATTCAGAGGTTGTGTTTTGGCCAGTATTTATCATTGCAACTCTTGCAACAGTGGTGGCAAGTCAGGCAGTCATATCTGCCACTTTCTCGATTATCAGCCAGTGTTGGGCACTGAAGTGCTTCCCTCGTGTTAAGATAATAAACACATCGAATCAAATGCATGGGCAGATATACATACCAGAGGTGAACTGGACGTTGATGGTTTTTTGCCTTCTTGTTGTGATCGGCTTTAGGGACACAGATATGATAGCCAATGCATATGGTACTCGCCTCTCCCTCCCGTCCTCCCTCCCTCTCCGTCTCTCTCAATTAAGTTAGCAATTTGATCAGTTTATCTCTTTGTACCAGGTCTTACAGTTATCATTGTAATGTTTGTTACCACCTGCTTGATGTTTCTTGTCATTGTTATGGTCTGGAAGCGGAATATTCTGGCAGCATTTATTTTTGTAACTGTTTTTGGATTTGTAGAGTTGCTCTACTTGTCTTCTTGCCTGGCCAAAGTGGCCAAAGGTGGCTGGATCCCTCTCATTTTCTCCCTGATAGTTTTGTCTGTGATGTACATCTGGCACTATGGGACGTTACAGAAACAATCATTCGAGGCTCATAACAGAACATCTTTGGATATGCTTCTTAGTCTGGGCCCAAATGTTGGTATAAATCGTGTTCGTGGCGTTGGCCTCATCTATACAAATGTGCTCTCAGGGATCCCGCCAATGTTTTCACATTTTGTCACCAACTTTCCCGCCTTCCACCAAGTCCTCATATTTGTAACATTTCAATTCCTGACAACTCCAAGAGTTTCTGCCAATCAACGTTTTATTGTAAGCCGCATTGGTCCCGCAGAGTTCCGTCTCTATCGGTGCATTGTCAGATTTGGTTATAAGGATGCAAGGAAGGATAGTTATGCTTTCGAGACTGACCTGATTGAAACTGTGAGAGTGTTCTTGCAGCGCGAGAGTGATGATGGTGATGCCAGAGACTCAGTAAGTGAAATGCCTGTAAATCAGCACGAATCAGACTGTCTACGGGATGATGTTAACATGAGAGTTGAGAATGGTTCTGGGGCTGGGTTGGCTAGATGCAGGAGAGTAAGATTTTGTGGTGTCGACAATAGTAAGGAATTGGAGGACCTGGAGGATGCCCGGGAAGCTGGTCTGGCATACATGATGGGCAATACTTGTGTCTTGGCAAGGGAAACATCATCATTTGTGAAGAAATTTGCCATTAACGTTGTATATGGTTTCTTGAGACGGAACTGTCGGAGCCCATCAACAGCACTAGGGGTTCCTCATACATCCTTGATTGAAGTAGGAATGGCTTATCGTGTTTAACATTGATTGATATTCTGAGAAGGGTAATCTTGACATTGTTTCTGGAAAGGATTGCGGAAGGGTTTATTCTTCACGTCCAGGATTACCACCCTGGATATTACTACTGTGTAAACTAGAGTTTGAGAATAAGCTTTAGGCATCTCCAAAATCTAATTTTTTTGTTTGGAGAAAAAAAATAATTCTCTAAGAACCTGAAGTGACTGATTCAATTACACTGTTATAGGAGCTTGCATGAAGATTCCTCAGATTTAGCGATAAGTTTCAGAGCACACAGGACTGACTTTTGTAGTCAATTCTTCTGTATAAAAGCATAATTTCCTTTTCCTAGTTATTTTAAGGTCTTGTTTTCCCTGGGGGGGCCTTCTTCTCAATCTCCCCCGCTAGCAGGAAAGGAAAGCTGTCTTTTTTCTCCTCTCTTGATGGAGGCATCATTTGGAAAGATGCCAAGCACTTTGTGGAACAAAATGAGCTGAGGCTAACAAATTGCATTCCAGAAGAAATAAATCAACCAAAAAGTAAAAATACAAATCTTTATCAGTTTCATTCATATGACAACCAATATACAATCGCCAACCTATATATTACAGCTCAATTCATTACCTCAAAATTCATAGACAAATAATGCTCAACAACCACACCACATATCTCAACAGCATAAAAAATCACTCTCTACCACCATATAAGAAAGTGCAAAGTAAAGCAATAAAGGGAAAGCGAAAAAGTCTAAACATTCTCCAAGTTTCCTGGCTTGGAATGAGGTGGAGGAGGTGGTTTACTAGCAGTACCAGGTGGTGGAATAGGTACCCCAAAAACTTGAGCATTTGTACGGACAACTTGTCTCCCTTTGTATCTCCCCAAGTAGTAGCATCCAAAACCAAGAAGTAAGCAGAAGATTATCAAAGGCAAAGAGATCACCACTACCATACCCATTTTCCAATATTCCCTTCAAGGCTGTTGAGAGAGAGAGAGAGAGNAGGGGAGGGGGGGGGGGGGGGGAGTCGAAGCAGGTTTATGCACTAGATGAGAGGGAAGAGAGACACTGCAGGAAGGTTTTCCTCCTTTTCTTTGTTGGTCTCATGAATGAACTGGAGGCTTCGGATAGGGGATTTTAAAGAACGTGGTTTCTAACGGTAGGCTTAACATTCAGGCTTCTAACGGTTAGTTTTTTTCGGTGGGCCAACATCATGCTCCATGTGTACATTCTCATGGATGGATTATTAAAAGCTCAGAATTAATTATTATAAATTATGTAGGATGTTGAGCTGTCTTGTCTTGGAATTTTAGCTTTTGTGTTAAAAAAATTAAAATGGACAAATTTCCATGGGCACGACGAAGACGTTGCCATTGAATCAAAGTTTTATATTGTTTTGATGAACTAAAATTAAAAATAAATTTTAAAAAATATTTTAAAATAAAAAATAATTTGAAAAAAATCTTTACTATTGTCCTATACATCCGCGAAGTAAATAAGCTAATATGGGTTTAACTTCTTTAGACATTCTTTTGACATTTCGCTACAGGTTGGTTAAATATTTTTTAAATAAAAAATAAATATATAGATGCTAATGTGTTTTTTATATTTAAAAAGTTATAATTATGAAATGAAAACATCATGCATACATTTAATAAATATAAATTGAGAATTATTTATGTTGATAAATATGAAAAACTATTGTTAACGCTATACTGTTGATAGGATCTCAAATTAATTTTTAATATAGCAAAAAAGTATACTACTATTTCACGTGTTTTATTGTATAACAATTTTTTTAATCAGAAAACATAAAAATGTTATTCATATTTAATGAAATAAACTTAAAAGCATATGAATTAATAAACCGAAAAAGAGTTATTAATGTTAATTAAATACTAAAATAAAAGCTAATCTTTTTCATCAAAGAAAAAACATATAAGTATTAAAAATATTTAACCTCAATTTTTCCTTTTAATTTATATGTTTTTTTCTTTTTTATCTTAGAGGTATCTTTTCTTCAAGAAAAAATTATTTTTTTATTTGTATGAAAATGTAAAAAAATAATTTAAAAAAAATAAAAGAGAGAATATTAATTTAAATGAAAATAAAAAAATTAATGCAGAGTAAAACATATATAAAAAGAAGATTATTAATTAATTTTTTAAATAATCAAAATTAAAAAAAAACAAAAAATAAAAGAGACCAGCCCCACACATCTAGCCTCTACCTAGAAAGCCAAGCATGCCTCACCATATATCTTGGTTTTCTTTTCTTTTTTCCCAACTCATCCTACCCTTGCTTATATATATATATATATGTTGGATGACAAAGGCGGGTGGCATGTCATCGTATACAATATTTTTCATAATCTTATCAGGCTACAAGTTTTGGAACATTCTTAAAATATTCTTGAAACTTTACTAAATTTTTAATTTAAAACTCATATAAATTGATTTAAAAATATAAAATTAAATTAATTTTTTTTCTCAACTCAAATTTATTTTGAATAGCCAGATGAAGGGTAAAAAATATTTCTATAGAACTCATTTTATTGAATAAAATTCATTGACACGAATATTTCTTTCGTTTTTTATTTTTAAAATATGGACATCTAATAATTCTCTTCACTTTTCTGTTTTTTTGATGATTTTTTTAAACTAGAGATTTAAATGTTAATAAAATAAAAAATTAGATCAAAACACATAATTTCCAAACTAAAAAGTTAAAAATAGAAATTGAGAAAAACCTCAATGCATTCCCCCCCAGAAAGCTTTAAACGAGCAATGCCGAGTTAAAAAAGGTTTTATTTTTCCTTTACTTTCAATTTTTGTAAAAAATTATTTTTTTTATAAAATCAAGTATTAATGCAATATCAATTTTTTTTTAACAACATGTTAACCTGATAAAAAAAATATTGAAATAAATGATCAAATCCAAATACCAATTACAATTAATCAATACAGCTATAAAAGATGAAATAAAAAGGTTCAGATCTTGCTAATTTAGTTTCCACACTTCCTTTTAACCTTATGAGATGATCCATCGTCATCTTAATATTTTATATTTAAAATAATTTAATTACAGAATATTACTATTATTTCATTTAAATTAAAAATTATCATAAAAAATATATTATCAACTTAAAAATATTTACATTTAATTTATAATAAAAATTAAATTTATGACACCAACTAAATATGAAAATGTAAAAAATAATTTTAATCTTTTACATTGCTAAAAGTGGTTATATATAATTATTATTCATGTCTTCTTTCATATAAATAATAATGAAAACTTGTAAAAGAAAACTGTGAAAAATATTTAAAATATGTTTTTCAAACTTAATATAAATTTAAAAATTGGAGTATTACTAAGTACAAATTCTAGATAAATAAAAATACTGTATTTAAAAATAAAATATAAAATTTTATTTTTCTGACAATTTTTTTTTAAAAACTAGAATATTACCTTGTTTATGAATACTTTTAATGTTTTTTTTTCCCCCTCGGAGGCAATAAAGTAATAGAATATAAAGATAATTTAGGAAATACTTGTGTCGTGTCATCTATAGAGAGCCAATGGTATTCTAAGGCGAGCCTTCATAACAAAGGCACTCTAGAAGCCACCGTCCAATGTTGTACATTCCATGAATGCAGGAGGAAGACTTGTTGTTAATCATGGAGGAGTAGTATTAAGCGTTCGTCGCAAGCACATTTTAATCATGGAGGAAGACTTTAGGTATTGTTTGCTTGAAACTTTGTTTATAGTAGGCATATAATGTTCTTTCACAAGTGTGAGTGCTTGGCATGAGCTATGACAGGAAGATATCATTTTTTTTTTCATTTTCCGGTGACAATATTATTTTCACATATATAGTGCCACAGATTTCTTAGTACATTTTTTGTACAAATGTTAGTGTTTAAAGCTTTTCATGTCTACAACTAATCATACAACTGGCTAGAAAAAAAAGGCATAAAGTGATATATATACTCTATTTGGCTGCAAACTATGCAGCTCTGTAGCAATAATTAACCCCTTACCTTCCATCCCCAATGAGGTCAGTCAGCCTTGGTTCAGTGATATTTAGTGGAGAGTGTATTTGATCACCTCCTGGACTAAGATCAATTGAATTATGATGCTGGCTTTTATTCTTGCTCTTGCTATCATCAGTTGAAGGGAATTCTGGAGTGTTTTCAGTCGAGAAGCTGCCAGTTATATCCTTAAAATCCATATCAGTCAAGTAGCTTGGCTTTGATGTAACAGTGCTCACTTCGATATCCCCCGTAAACATTGCCACAACTCTTGACATTGTCGGCCTCATTGCTGGTGAAGCTTGAGTGCACAAGAGAGCTACTCCTATAACTCGAAGAGCTTCATTTTCATCAAATTCTGTTACACTTGGATCCATCAGTAGCAAACTTTGTCTACTTTCGTACAGAGTCCATGCCTGGAAACATTATACGATCAATTCACAATGAGAAGGAATAAATTTGTTAAGAAAGATTCGCCGGCCAAAAAAAAGGGGGTGCTGTTTTCTTTACCCATTCAAGAAGATAGACCCTTTCATCATCCAAGCTATAGTCAGAATTTGCTCTCCCACTTAAGATCTCCAAATCAACCACACCAAAACCAAAAACATCAGCCTTCTCTGTCAGAAGTCCACGCATTGCATACTCCGGTGCCAAATAGCCACTATAAGAAAATTAATGTGCTTGGTGAAAAGGTTTACTGGGAATACATACAAATAATCTCCTTTGGTTTTTACATATGGCTTCTATATCCTGCACTGTGGTATAGACTATAGCACAGTTCATAGTCAGCAAATTACGAATGCTCCGAGAAAAAGGTTGAAGGAGACCTTACATGGTTCCTGCAACTCGAGTGCTGATGTGAGTTTTCTTGTCGTCGTATAGTTTTGCCAATCCAAAATCTGATATTTTGGGGCAGAGTTCTGCATCAAGCAATATGTTACTTGCCTTGACATCTCTATGTATAATCCTCGGACTTGATTCCTCAGGGAGGTAAGCTCGGTTCCCAGGCATATATTGAAGCGGGTAGGCCAATCAAGATGCATTCCATCTTTTCCTGCATAACAAGTAGATGCATGCTTTAGTACATAATCTATTCCATAAACAAAATGGAGTTTGAAATCTGAACATATAATATATCTTATTGAAGTACAGTTATTTGGCCATCCATGATGCCCCTTTTTTTCATGTACTACAGCCACCAAAAGTAACTTGTGTGTCTATGTATTTTGATCATCTGGATGGGTATAAAGAATCAAGTTTCTATGGTTACTTAAGGGAGTAAGCAAAGTATTTTGGGCATCTTCATACCAAAAAGATTCTTATCAAGGCTTTTGTTTTCAAGGTATTCATAAACCAGGAGGCGTCTACTCCCTTCGATGCAACATCCGTACAGTTCCACAAGATCACAATGTTGAACTGCCGATATGTTGGCGATCTCAGTTATAAATTGACTCACCCCCTGATTAGATGCAACTGAAAGCTGCTTTACAGCCACTGCCCTCGCATCAAAAAGCAAACCCTGAAAGGTCCCAGAATTTATTAACATAAAGCATACCTCTTGCAAGGTAAACTAAAAAATCTTGAATCACAAGCTTGTCATTTTTTTTATACAAAATTTAGAGCAGTCGTCTTGCGTTTCTTACCTTGTATACAGCTCCAAATCCCCCTTCCCCAAGCATATTTGAAGGACTGAAGTCATCTGTGGCCGCTCTCAACTGGGCATAACTAAAAGTGTTTGGTCTAGAGCCCATCCCAGGAAACACTGCATATTCAGGTAGAAAAATTGAAGTGATTACTTAGGATACCTTTCTTTATCTAACATATAAATTTCTATGCAGGAAATGGTGAATCATTCAAGAACAGTTAACCTACTCTAAGGAAATTATATCCCAGATTCGAGGCATAAAATCATTTTAGGTTGCTACAAGAAAATCAAGGAAAATTTGAAGGCCCTTGTCAGCATATCAAGATCAAGTCCTTCTTCACTCATATCAGAAAGACGAGGGCTTGAGGAGAGCTGCAGTCAATATTGGAATCAACAAGGCTTGGATGGATAAACTATAACGAGTAAAGTTGTATCATTATTGTGATGATCTTACCTTCCTCATCTTCACTGTCTTTTTTCCTCATGATGTAAACAACTGCAAATATCAGGGCCAGGCACACAACTCCAGCAGAATACCAACAACCATCCCGGTCCTGCTTTTCTCTTTCCGAGTACTGGGTGGTATCCCACTAACAGTTGATGTAAAACGTGTGCAGTAAATACGGTTACAGACAGCAGTAAGAACCAGAGAAGGAAAACATGGACATGCTAAGTTCGATTGGTGAGTTATCACATGTTATACCTGGAACAACATTAAGGGCCGAGATGATTGGTCCATAGTAGCCTTGTACAGGGGTACAGTCCCTTACCAGCCCAAAACAAATGAATTTCCAGATGACTTTCTGATACAGTAACATTAAAAGTCCTTGTAATTGATCTCTCAACCCCACCTGCCTCCTTCGATATGTCAAATTCTTTCAATTGGCGACTTCCCTATAAAACACATGAACGCATAGAGAATGGAATTACAATTACAGAAGTTCTGTACTGTATGAATTTGGTTTCAAACATTTTCTACCTGAATATAGATATCAAAAACGCGCCGTCCATAACTCTCCCAAGTTTGTGAGCTTCGATCCGCAAATGCAGTTTCGGCAAATAACAAATGTACAGTATAAGGCCCATTCTCCAGACCCAGGCCAAAGTACCTAAGTGAACCAGGAGATATCCTTGAAGTCTGATAGAGCTCTGGGGTATTATTGCTGAGAACTTGTGTCAAGGTATTTTCAACATAATCAGGACTTCGTCTATCAGAAAACAAGCCCACATTGCTCACCGCCCATTTCTCGGTACTAGTTACACTGAATGATGCTGCACTGAGAGATGAGTTTTCAGCTTCATAAACTGTGCCATCAGCGGTTCTCATCTCTGGACCACCACACTTGATTGAGAAATTTGCATCTACAACAGATAAAAAGAAAGGAAGTGAAATCAGTTACTCTCTACCACGTTGATGAACGCATAAAGCCATATTCACCTATACATGTAACCAAGTCCTCGAAGCCTAGGCATATGCTGTACAGTACTAGGATGATTACCGGAAGGGTCTAGGAAGGCACATTTCATATTGAATCAGACAGTGAAAAGTTATATTTGGAACTAAATTACTGGATGAAGAAGCGTACAGCGTGGAGTATCCCGATTGCACGGGAAATTTCTCTCTAGACAGTTCAATCCCGGCAGAACACTACATAAGAAAACAACTCTTATTGCTTATCAAAATTGGAAAATAAGAAAGAAAAAGAGGAGGAAAGAACTGGTTCCAAATTCAGGTAATGTATTGCACCAGTTTTGCTTACTGTGCACACTATTTATTACAACGGCTCTGAAAGGAAATGTCACTTCACCTTATATTTGAGTTGTCAAAAGTGAAGTTGTTGGCCACTAAATTCCTGCATAGTTCCACAAAGATTACCGGTAAAACTTAGTAAAGATTCATAATGACAGAATACAGCGACATTGCATCTTAAGAGGTAGTAATTTATTTGGTGTTTAAGAATATTAATTTAGTGATGAACTCTGAATAATAATGGATGAAGAAAGTGCCCTGGTCGGGAACACATACAATTGTACATTTGAGGCTACCCATGAAGGAAAAGTTCCTGACAGATAATTGTAAGATAAATCTCTGCATACAAAAATATATCGAAGGGGGTTAGTAAGCACATGATAAAAAATGAGCTGGAATAAGATGAGACTCTGACTAAATTCAGATATGAAAAGAAGGAAATAATGATGGCTTCAGAGTATAGTCCAAAGAAGAAAATGGAAGCATGATACGATATAACACCTTCTTCAGAAGCTGTTATGTAATCGCTGCTTGGGCAGTGCCAACAGATTCAATTTTCAATATTCTTTGTACGAGGACTTACATTGTCTGAAGTGTATTACTCTTCTGCTTAGGGAGGGTTCCAGATAGACTATTGTTTCCAAGAAACCTGGCCATTACAATAGTATGGAAGAGAAAATAACAAGGTGAAGATTTCACTAAGAGTCTCCTTACTAAAAAAAAAAGATAAAGAAATTGATCAAAACACTACTATTGAAAGGTTAAGTGATATTTACAAGTATTCAAGAGAACTCATCCTGAACAAAGCACTTGGAACTTGGCCCGTTAAGTTGTTAAAGCTTAAATCCCTGAAAAAATTGATGAAAAAATCACTAAAGAAACATACAGGCATAATTAGATTTCATGGATGGCTTTGGCGTTTCAAGCTGAATGTATTAAGATCTTACAGTCTATTTAAAGTTTGGAGCTCTCCAATATCAGATGGAATACTACCATTGATCAATGCATTCCTCAGATTCCTTCGAAGAGAAAAATCAAGTAGCTAGTGCAAATTCATATGCATATAAAAAGAATGGATAGACTAATCAACTACTTACAAGTCGGTCAAGTTCTTCAAGTTCTTGATAAAATCAAGGGTAGAGCTCACGCTGCTTAAATTGCTGATTCTCCTGTATAGTTATGTGCATTTATTACTGAAACTAGTTTTCTTTAGCAAGCGGATAAACATATGAATGACACAGAGATAATTACATATATAAATAAACAAACTCACAGAGAGTCCAATGAGGTCAAGTTGGAAAAACTGAGTGGTATAGGACCTTCAAAAGAATTCCCTTGAAATCTCCTGGAGAAGCATTCCGTAAACCAATCAAACAAATGATTCTTCTCTGTAGCTGTAAACATATCTAACAAATGAAAAATCAGAAGATTCTATAATTTACAATGATGTAAGCCCTGTCCAAATTGCCTATGAAGTCAGGTATGTTGCCTGTGAAAGAATCATCCGATGCCCACCTGAACATACACAAGCCAAGGTAAGCCATGCTGGGGTAAAGTAACCTTGGATTTTAAGAGGAACAAACTGCAGTAAACTTGTAGAATGTGATTTCCTTACAAGACTCTCAATCTTTGAAGGTTGGCAAATGTTGAGGGAATTTCACCACCCAATCCACAACTATTAATATAGCTACAATACACACACATATCTCATAATCTTGTTAACAACATGTGGTACAAATCCTTACAGAGCGGAGATTGTTTACATTAGAGGGAACATGTAGCTACAACTTACAGTTCCTCAAGATTGACAAGATTACCCAGTTCCGGGGGAAGTTTGCCTGAGAAATTATTTACACCAAAAGACCTGTTGAAAATGCAAACATATAGGGCATTTTTCAGAAGATATCATCCGAACAAGCTTTCCCTATTTGCATAAAAGTTGTATAATACTTCAATCTTATAATCTGTCCATAACTGAAAGAGTGCCAGAATGAGGATGTTTATGGAAGATATCTTTAACAAAGTAAAATTTAATTCAAAAGAAGGCCAATCTTACAGCAAAGTTAGCTCCTTAAGATTGCCAAGCTGCTTAGGAATGGTCCCAGAAAATGCATTGTGGGCAATTGACGTAGTCACATAAACAAAGAAAGGTCACTGAGACGCCATACTAAAATTTTCTGGTAACAGAAATTTTCAAACGTAACAAAATGTTCTGACAGGAAGTACTTCTTTACTTACAAACCCTTCAATGCTGATAAATTTCCAATGAACGCAGGCAATGGACCAGTGAAGTAATTTTGATCTATTTTTCTACAAAATTCCATCAACAATGTGAGCTAGAAAGAAGCCTTGAACCTTTCAACAAAAAATTTAGAACTTGGGCGTGTTTCCTTACAGAAAGGTAAGATGCTTGAAAGCTGTTAGTACTTCTGGAATCACCCCTCTTTTGTACAAAGCATAAACTCTCCTGAAAACAGCTTGAGAGTTAAATGCAGATTAAAATATAGGAAAACAGCCGGTGGATTTTTTGTAATGTCATGCTAAAAGTCGAAATTATGAGATAAAAGAAATCGTGGCCACGTATGATACTGTTTGGTAACGTAAAAAAATTTTAAAAGTACTATAAGATCCACAAAAATAAAAGATTGTACCTCAGGTTTTGAGAAGGAGTATTTTGCTGCTTTCCAATCACGAGGAAGGAACTTAATAGTGGAGGTACTGTTCACTTTAATAAATAGTGTAAATGAATTTATGCACTCTTATTATTTACTAAAAGAAATTTTTTTGAAAAAATTAATATAATTAATTGATTTTACTTGCACTGTTTATAAGAACACTAATAATATATATATTTTTTAAAAAATTAATTTAAGGTGAATTAAATTTACTCGTACTGTACTCTTAATTTTATTCCTGATAATATTTTATCTAATTTTATTACACGCTCAAAAAATCATGAAAACTATAGTTTTTGTAGAATGAATTTTATACGTAATGAAATTGTATTTTTTTTTAAATTGAGTTTTACTTGAAAAACTAGTGTTTAATATTATTTAATAACATTATATAAATTCGAAGGATATCACATGATGACGTATCATTTGTGTAATTTGATATCAATTCCAATTATGTTCTTGTTAGGTCCGACTCAATTAAAAAAATTTATTTTTTTATTTTAATTATGTTTTATTTAAAAAATTAGAAGGAGATCGCTTGATGATGTAACAAAAAATTCAATTTTTGTTATTGCTCACTTAAGAAACCATGGGAAATATAGTTCTTGATGGATAAATTTTGCATGCGATGACATTACATATAGTTTAATAGAATAATAAAAAAATATTTGATATCAATATTATTTATTTCATGATTTTATAATAGTAGTTAAATCTATAATATTTAATTAAAAATCATTAATATTAATATATATATATTACTTATTTTATAACCTTAATTTGAAAAGCATTTTTTTAACCAAATACATTAAACTACTTTTTATTCAACCTCAATTTCAACCATAATTTTAACCAAACATATATTTTTTCAACTCAACCTCAACTAAAAGTACTTTTTATAAAATAAATTTTTTTAAACCACAATTACAACAACAACCGCAATACCAAACACATCCTGATTGTGAAATAGTATCTTTTATAAAGCTTGCAAAGTAAGTCATTGATTGTTGGGCTTTCATTATTCGATCAAGAAATAAAAACTTTTAAATAAAGCTCGAAAAAGAATTGGGAAAATACCATATTTATTATTTCATGTTTGGGCAGAAATTAGTCTACAAACATGGAAGGGAACTTTGACCGAAGGATTTTGACACATGAATAAATCAAGTTAACTTGAGTTATTATTTATTTATTAAATTTATTTTTTTAATATTAAATTAAATAAAAATTAACTGTTATAATTTTTTAATTTATTTTTATAGGGTTATTATAGTTTTATGTTCTAGATCACAGGTTAAGTAAATTGACTTGTGTTTTTAGTTGAGTTTTTTTTCAATCTCATCCTTTAATATTGAGTTAATTAAAAATTATTTTTTATAATTTTATTTATAATTTTTTTCTTTAATATTAGGTTAATTGAAAATTAAATTTTATAATTTTTTTTATTTTCTATCTATAAAGTTATTCTTGTCTTCTAACCCGAGTTTGACAAGTTAATCCAAATAGGCTATAATCATTTTTTGTTCTTTTTTATTTATTTTTTTCTATTTAATCTTTCAATATTAGATTGATTGAGAATTTAATTTTGTAATTTATTTATTTTTTATAGGATTATTACAATTTTATGACTCGAAGTCGTAGGTGTCGGTTGATTTGAGTTTTTTTTTAGTTGGAATTTTTTTCAAATTCATCTTTTAATATTCGATTAGTTGAGAATTAAACTTCATAATTAGTTTTATTTATGTTTTATAGGATTATCATGATCTCAAAACTTAGGTCACGAGTTTAATCAGTTGATTTTTATTGACTCATGTGGTTTTTTGTGTTTTTTTTTTAAATTTCATCATTAAATATTGTGTTGATTGAGAATTAAGTTTTATATTTTTTTTTCTAGATTATCCTGATTTTATAACTCAAGTTTAATGGTTTAATCCAAATTAACTTGACTCATTTTTTAGTTAAATTTTGTTTTTAATTTTATTATTTAATATTAATTAAATTAAATTAAATAATTTTTTATAAAATTATCATGATATAATGACCTGAGTAGTGCACTTGTTAGGTTAAACTGAATTGATAAAAATTAATATAATATGTTGTTTTAATATATATTTTGTTAAAATATTATTTAGATTTTTTTCTACCAATCTATATTTTTATCAATCATTCACATTATTTTTTTAAATTTTCATCTAAATCATATCAAATCAAATTTTCGTATAGTTTCTTTCAAATGCTAGCACTGAAAGATATTTGCCACCTTATTTGTCCCTGAAATAAAGCATTTTGAAATACTCTAATTTGGCTGCTTGGACTTTCTAAACTCAAACCGTACAATGTGAAGACTGCACTAATTTTCCACGAGTAATAATTTGCTGGGGCCTTGCCAAGAGGCGCCTATTACCTCCTCTAACCCCATATCCACCATGTTCTTTGCAAGCACGACACATGCTAGTTCTTCTTAAATATTCCTCGATCTCTTCCTGATTTATTTCAAATTTCATAGAATCATCCATCATCTCTAGTCTAGACCTAAGAAGCTTTATTAAGCGTCTTTATGGCAGACTTTTCCTTATGCTAACCTATGATTCGAGCCTATTGAATCTGTAATCTGGCCTTTTCCACTTATATTGAAGAATATATATTATATATCTGCTTTAATTATTTTCGAAGTTCTGGCTCTCTGACAAAATATTTAGTTTTAATGCTATGTATTTTGGGTATTCAATGATTCTCAATCATGGATAAGAGTTATGTGAATTTATGTGATCATGGTCAAATCTTACCTCTCATAATTCACAAAAATCCCTCTTCCTCAATCCTTGTGACCATCAATCCTACTCATAAATCTTGTTTCAATTCATAGTCGTATCGAGCTGACTATACACATATTCTAAGTGTATTTTACCTATACACAAAGGGCATGGGAGTTTCTCATCTTCACACACACACAAAGAAGAAGAAGAAGGAGGAGGAGGAGGAGGAGGAGGAGAAGGAGATGATGCGTGAAAGCAATATTGCTTAAGATGGCGAGAGCATCCACGAAAACTAAGTCCACTGTTGTTCGGTGCATCGAGCTATATAAAATAGCAGTGACATTCCCACTAGCCTTATCACCATATGTGACCTCAGTCGAGTGCTTGGGACCTAACTTCACTTCATAACTCGGTGCATTCACTATCATTTTTTAGCATTGCTTCATCTTCAAGAAATAGAAAAGGGGCACTATTAATATCCAAAATGATATAAAGATGGCGTAGAAATGAACATAATGGAGGTTAAAGGAATCAAAAGGACTAATGGTGGCGAGTGTAAACTTGACCATTAATGAATATGACAAAATCTTACAATACAGGGAAAAAACAAAAATCTGCGTTGGCATGCCTCGGTCATAATCCTCAGCGTAGCTAAAATCATCCTTTTCATTTTCGAAATACATATCATTATAATAGTCGCTATTACCCGCATCAGTTTCTCCAAAATCACGTTCATACACGATGTTTTCTTCACTAGCACCAGAACTGTGTTCTTCAGGGATGCAGTTCTAGTCCACAAGCTGTGTGCATCAGCATAATAGGCATTAGAGAGTGTTCACTTTCTTCTACCTTTCCAGGAACCTCTTCCTGTGATCGTACGGCATAAATTAATCTATGCTATCAGGGATGGAATCTAAAGAAGATAAAAGCACTGGAAGTATGCAGAAGTGTGAAAAAAATTAACAAGAATCATTGATGGTAACTCAAAAAAAAACCCACCAATAACACAATCATGCAATATTGATGAAGGTTATGTTGCTCAGACCACTTGGGTGTGAGTGTCAGACACGCGTATGGATGCAGATGTCGAACTCGCTAAATTATAAAGACACCGCCGGAACACGGCTAAAAAGTGTCTGAATTTCGGACTCGGGTGTGGAAGTCCTTCAATTTAATATATATTTGTATGCGCAAATTTAATACATTTACACACACCTGGGTTGAATAATTTACATGGCCCAGTCCAAAACCATGTTTTAAGACTAAATATAATTTCAATTTAACAGGATCAAGATAGCTTGAATATTAAGGGCCAAATTATATCTTTTAAAACCGAGCCTCTGTAAACAGAGGCTGGATATTTATATATTTAATCCTTTCAGATGAAAATATTTTTGTAAAATTTTAATTTTTTAATTATTTTTTATATTTCTAAATTATTTTTAATGTATTTATATTATAAAAGATAAAAAAATATTATTTAAAAATAATTTTTTTAAAAAATATAACTATTCTCATTGTATAAAAAAAACAATCATTTTCACGTTATCAAATGAAATAGAGGTAATAAACAGCTTCGTCTTCTTCTTCCCATTTGTTCTTGGCGCGATCAACCGTTTCTTTTTCTCTCTCTCCTGATTTCTGTCACAGCCGTGTCCGTAGTTTTGGCGTGCTCTCAGACACGTATTCTATACCCATACCCATGTCATGTCGACATGGGTACGAAGCGCTGATGAAAGTCCGAGCAACGGAGAAGAAGGTAATAACATGTGTTATAGCTTGAATGATAGCTTAAGTTCAATTTGGTGCTAAATTTTCGTATATTTTTTCATAGTTGATCTCAAATCCCTCCCGGCTTGGTTTGTTTTCTAATACTTGACAAATGTCAAAGCTAGCTGAAAGCATCCCCCCCTTTCCCATGATCTTCCAAAAGGATCTTACTCCTTTTTATTCATGTCAATATCAACTGTTTGCAATAAAAGTGAATGGCTTGGACAGATCCAAAGCAACCCTTTTCTAATTTCATGCCCTTTAATATTTCAAGTAGAGCTCATATACACATCATCAATACTCATACTCTGTCGACGCTAACAAGCCCAGAAAACACAACTCATTTGACAAAACAAAAATCAAGAAGATAATTGATAGTGGTTGCAGATTAAGAGAGCACAAAGAACTAAGCAAACACAAAGGGAGATGAAAATAACTTGTTACGAAACAATAAGATTATTGGATCTGATGGGGCTTTTTTGTTTCAATAGAATCCTTGGCTGTGCCTTTTGACACTCGAACTTTGTTCCCCGATGCTTGTTTTTGGACCCCATTGCTCGAACCACTCTAGGGAATTCGACAAACCCCTTCATCCCTCTCTTGATGTGAGGATTCTCAGGTTCTGGTGATGCTCTACTTCTCTGAATTACCATTGATGAAATGCTAGTAGTGTTATCATTAAATGATGACTTTTCACTCAAGATCGCCCTTGTCGATTCACTGTTGTCATAACAGGATTTCTCACCCAAAACTAACCTGTTTAACTTGCCCGACAAAATAGCTGTAGTCTTTAAAGGAGTTGCGATTTCAGGTTCTTTATCTTCTTGACTCTTCTGTTCCATTCTGGAAGTTGAATTCTGGTGAGGCTCTGCCTGTGTAGTTGTTCCTACCAATTCTAACAACTTCTCTTCAAAGAGCATTTTCGCCTCTGCAAGCTTCATTTGAACTCTTTCTTCCCTTAAGACCTCAGCCATTCTTATCATCTCTCTTTCCTCTCCCATTTCTCTTTTCATGTGATCAATCTCCTCTTTATCAGAAGAGATTTCTCTAGCAAGCTCTTCACAAACTCTCTCAAGTGCTTCCCTTCCTCTTCTCTCTTCAGCCAATTCTTTAGCCAGTCTTTTACTCATAGTCTCCAACTTCTTTCGTGCCTTACGTTCATATTCAAGTTCAGCTTTCAATTCCAGGATCCGGGCTCAAGCGAAATCTAGCTCAGTGTCCATGATAGGTGTAAAAAAGGTGAGATCCCAGAAAGAAGCTGCGATCTTACGAGCTGAAAGAGGAGGTCCAGGTGACGAAGATGTTTTTCACTTTTAAAATGTTGTTGATGATGGATATCACGTTGTGAATTATAAAATGGATCCTCGTACAATTTCCAGCTCGTGCAAGTGGTGGTGGTGGGGTCTCGAGGACTGGATCCACTCATGGAATTGTCTAGGCTGCTGGTTGATCATCATCACCTTCACTTCTCGAGATATATTAAAATTAAATGTTACCACACGTTCTGTTATTATTAATTATTTGACAATGATATATTCTATGATCTAACTGGCTACATGTTGGATATTTTTACACTTGTAAAAGGTCTTCCTCGAGTTCTCGTCTTGCTTTTACTGTCCTAGACTCCTAGGAACCAAAAAGAGGGGGGAGAGAAGAAATGAATCCGGTTCTTTCACTGAAGAAAAAACAAAGTGAAAGATGAAAATGGCCTTTTCTTTATTCTATTCGGACTCCGAAGGCAACAGAGAGCTTGAACTAACGAGGTATACAACAAAAGAAAAGAAAAATAATAAAGCAAGGTGGGTGGCTTCTGTTCATGGCAGAGCAGTGAAGAATTGATACCAAAAACAGAGAGCTATAAATAGCGGAATTATCTCCTTGAAAATGCATTTGAATTGATATTTACACCATCATGTATTTAAAAAATAAACGTAATAAATAAAGAAAACACATTACAAAAAGCCTGCTAATATTCCTAAAACTTCCAACTTAATGGAACAAGAGTAAGATTATACTACATTTCAGTAACTTCCATTTATATACAAGTATCTTTCTAATAAAATCAAATACAATAATAAATCATATTACAAAAAGTTATCTAAATACATTATCCTACTAAACAAACAGAATATAAATTAAATCATATTAGAAAATCTAAACAATACATAGAATAAATTCAAATATTAATCCATCATTAAGTTTTCACCCTTGCAACTTTGAAAATCTTACAAATTATATATTTATTTTCAAAACTTGAAAACACGTAAAAATTTAATAAATCAATCATTAAGTAACTATCTAGAAAGTGATTAATTGATACGAATTTAGAAGTTTATTTTTTTTATTGTTTTAAATTAAAGTTTTTAATTATTTATATAATAACCGTTGAAAATTTATATTTATTAATTTTAAAATTCATAAAATTATTTATGATATGCACAATTATTCATCGATGGGCACAAACTGCGTGCACTCGTGTTAATTAAAAAAAAATATTCTGATCTACGAATCCTATTTACTTGATAGTCTAAACAACTATCCCGGTTACACGTCAATAAATGCCGCAGTTTATGGAAAATCCTACAGTTTAGCTTTCCCAATTGCGTAAGTTCGGAAAAACATGAAAACATTGGAGAAACCAAAGAGATCCAAATCTCTTCAAAGTAATCTGAAGCTCTTAGCAGAAGCTCTAGAAATCATGTAACCCACACCCAAACACACGACCCAAACCCCAACATCAATAGCCCATCTGACAACCTCCACTTCCATCTCTAACTCTGCACAATCTCGCCCGCATCCCTCTTCCAAATCTCCACAGTACGAGAATCCCCTCCCGTCACAACCACAATAACATCCACCATCCGATTCATCCGAAACGACCTCTCTATCCTCTGGAATCACCTCCAGCCTATCACAGCCTGTTTTGCTCTTCCTTCTCCTCGTCACCACCTTCTCAACCAAGACTACCAGTCCCTCCGCCGCCACACGAACCTCCACCACCCTAGCGTCATCACCGCCTCCACCGCCACAACACTCTAACTTCCACCTTTCCAAGTCAGCATCTCTTCTAAAAATCCCCTCCAGCACCCTCTCTTCTCTTAAATAAACCTCAAACCGAACCCCTTCGTTGACCCGAACCCGTTCTCATGACCCGAACATAACCTCTCCATCTCCTTCCTTTTTATCCACATCAACAATCCTGTGAAGACCTAAGAACGCTTTAGTCTCGGGTCGAAAGTTGGACCCATCACTGACAGGATCATGAGCACGAGGGAGATAAACAAGAGTGAGTGACTCGGGTACCGGTTTGTTATTGGGTCTAGGACTAGTGAACCGGACGTAAAAAGATTTAATCTTCAAGTGCTTTTCTCGGGTTCTTGATTGCAGCCCATGAAAGTCCGTGGTTCTACACATTGTAGACCTGCAGCAAACTACAAGTACGAAATGAAGTTGCGGGGTTGTTCAAAGAAAGATTTCTATGGCTTCAATAGATATGGAGAAAAAGAGAGAGAGAGAGAGAGGTATTAACGGCAGCCATGAGAGCACGCGGTTTTTATGTTGTTGAAAGACAAAAATCTTTTTCTTTCCCGCAAGCGATGGACTTGCTACGGGAGAGGAAGCTGCCTGTTTTGGTGTGCTGTATTGGAGCAGGAGGAGGGGCGTTGGTGGACAGCTGGGTTTTAAATTTTTAATCACCGTTGATCTGGTATAAGATGTGTGACTTGTGGGGACTTTTCCAACATGGATATCCGGGCGTGTATCTGCACTAATTTTAAATATCAACTAATTTTATAAGTTTTATAGTAACATAAGCTTTTAATAATTTTAAAATTTATAAAATTAAAATTAATAATTTTTTAAAAATAATTTTAAAACATGATCGATTAATTAAGTTAAACTTAGACTTCAAGTTAACTTTTTTTGCAGAGTCTAAGTTAACCTTTTCGCATTTTATTGGTTGGGTTTTCTACTTTTATGGAGTCGACGACATCAATACAAATATAGAATCTTAATCTTTTGGATTTTTAAATTTTTTTTATTCATTGTCAAATTAGATTACAAGTTTTTATCAAATAAATCCTGGCTTTATTAATTGAAATCAATTTGACATATATAATTCTTTATTATTAGATTTCAATCGTAACAGATATAATTTCTTAATTGTGTATTATGAAATTATTCTGATAAAAACATTTTAGCGAAGAAAGAAAACCTAATCAAGTCACGAGGCCCGGCGAGAATCTTAATTGCTAGACAGTACCCGAGTTGATCTAAGCTTTGCACAGAACTGAGAAAGAAGAGAACGCTACCCCAACCTTATACCTCTTGGACAATATAATTCTTAATGAAAGAAAAATACTCTTTAACATAGGATGATCATCACGACCATTCTCCGGCCCGTTGACAATGGAAGAACCAGTACGCAGAATAGTCAACAACTAACACCAGCATGCATCTTGATAGCAAGAAGGTTACCGTCGATTCTAAAATGACATTAAATGGCAGGCATATTCTAAATAAGAATTCCAAGTAAATACATATCAACATCAAGATTACCGTGTTATAAACTGGCCTATACTAGTGTTTTAAAATCCAGACCAGCCCGATGAGTTGACTCGGGATCCGGCTGATCTGGGTCTAGAATTGGTCCGGGTGGAGGCAAAAACCTGCTAGGGAGTTGGCCCGGTAAAACCCGGTCAACCCGGAGGGTTGACTCGGGACCCGGGACACCTGGTCAAACCTGACTGAGACCCGGTCTATTTTTTTTTTATACTAATAGATGTTAAACGACATGTTTTAGCCTTTGTTTTAAAGGCTAAAACGACAAAGAACAATGAAGCAGAATTGGGCATATTGATCACAGAGCAAACCTAATTAACAAAAAGATCAATTTCAATCGATGAAGAGCTCAGCAGAGCAGAAGACGTCTTGATCATTGTTGTTTCACTGCGAAAAAGGTTAGACTCTTGTTTCTGTTCACGAATCTTCTTCTTTCACTCTTTTTGTTTTTTATTTTTTTTATTTTATTCTTGGGCGTGTTTTGAACCTGCAGTTCTGACATCATTTTGCTGTTCGTTGATTCAGTCGCATTGATTCATTCGCAGCCTAGTCATCTCAACCTCAAGTATGTTTCTCTGTTCTTTTCTTTTCTGCAGTATAATAAATCCTCTGCTATTAGGAAGTGTCGAAAATGGATGAGGAAACTAGTTTTGTTCGATGCATTTGCTTCTGGAACTGTTATAGCCAGAGATTGAAGCTGTTGTAAGAATTATTGATTATGGTTAAAATATTTCATCTTCTCATGTGTTTCTCACAAGAAGCAAACTTAAATGCTGGGAAGTAATTTTTGTTGGAACTTCTAGTGCAATCTCTTATTTCGATGATGAGCTCTTGTGTCAATTATAGCACATGCATAGAAGTGTTCTTACTTAGAGTATATGCTATTGTAATGTTTTCACATAGACTCCCCTGGTTTTCAACTAATTCACTTATATATCTTGAAACATAGCCACAAATGAAAGGTTTTTCCAGTTCAAAAAAATTAACCATGAAGCTCGACGCTACATTTTTTAGACAGAAGGATGACCAAGCAAACTCCGATACTTTGTACCTATGGAATAATACAAGGAAAGGATGTCTATGTATTTTGATGTCTTATATTACTTGACTAACTCTTGCTTATCTCATTATTTGTTTCTACCTTTTGCTAATGAGTCCACACATTTCTAATAGTGGTGTGGTTTATGAGTTCAGGGTTTTTGTTTGTTACTGCTAACTTTTATATACTTGCCTAGTCATTAAAAATAAAATGTAATGATTTGCATGTACAGAATGGAGACATTAAAGAGACATCTTCTGTTTTCTGGTCAAGAGGCATTACAAGAACTCAAGAAATGACAGTGACACTCAAGCATGATTTGTATGTATCTCTGTAATAAAATGTAATGTTTGTTTGGTTTTACAGTTGACTGTAAATTTAAGCAAACATAAGTTGTAGAGATTTTGATATGCTGGCCTGCAAGTTGGTGTGTTTGTTCTGCTTTTGCTTCTGTAAATTTTTGCTGGAGTTATTGTGGCATCGATTCTTCCCTAGATTTTTATTTAAGTTGTTATGCTTAGTTAACCGTGTTTCATGGAGTTACTGTGATAGTAATTAGTTAGTTAATGTTATCAACTTTTACTAGAGTTACTATGGCACCAGACTTTCCTTTCTCAATGCTTTCTCATGTTAACTTTCCTTTCTCAATGCTTTCTCATGTTGACTGCTGGCTGATTTTCCATATCTTGTTGCTTGTTATTAGTACAGGATAAGAAAATAGCTTTGATAAAATTTACCGGGAAGCATAATCTTTTTATGTTATGCATTTTATATCGGTGTTTTTTTGGGTTGACCCGGGTTAACCTGGTTCAACCCAACTAACCCGTGACCCGATCACTGAACCGGGTCGATGACCGGGTCAGGTTTTAAAACTATGGCCTATACGTAACACTCAAAACAAGAGGTTCAAAGTAAATACATATCAACATCAAGATTCCCGTGTTGTAAACTAGCCTATACGTAACACTCAAAACAAGAGGTGACTCCCTCTCTTCGAATTGTCTATATAGTAAGAACATGACAAAACTCCCAAATAGTTTAAGCATCAAATGCATTATAAGCAACAAACATTGCAATCATTTCCCTATGGATCAATCTAACAGAAATACACTGAGATTGTCCAAGAAACTAAGTCCACCAAACCATTACCACCGATCTAAGGAAACAAGAATTCATGGATCAATTCAAGATTTAAGGATTGTACAAATGTTTTTGTCAACAGGAAACAGAACGTAAATCAAATAGCTACTTGGCATGAACACAGGCTCTTATGATAACTTTATTATGAAACAAGTTTTCTTTTACACTAACCAAGCTATCATTCTCTGCCTGGCAAGTATAAAAAAAAAGCTTGTTAGATGATATGAAGCAGGACATTCTTTCACTTAGAGGTGTAATGCATAAAGATCAAGAGATATATTGGAAGCTCTACAAGATTGATATAAAAAGCAAGATTACCTTTCATCATTGCCTCTAAAGCATTTTTCATTTGAAATACTCCGATGTTTCTAATTTTCCAATTCACATTCCAAACAAGAATGAAGATACTTTTATAAGGCCTGCCTATTATGGTGGTCATACAGATGCATATAAGCCATACTCAGAATTCAAAGATAAGCATGCATCTAGCTGAACACCCACCAAAATACTATGTGCAAGACATATCAGTCTCAGAAACTGGTGTTGCGTATTTCCCTTAAATCCACCAAGATTCTATCATTTAAGAAAAATCAATCTCCAATTTTCAATTCCAAAGTGCACAGATTCACCTAAACTCAACACTTGTATGCTACTTCACGCAAAAACACACACAAAGGAATCAAACATGAAACATTGTCAAAACAGTGCCCAATTTACTTCAATAGCTTGTACATATTGTTGAAAATCCACTTTCACGGAGATACATGAAATTTATAAAACTATTCTACTAACCCAAAAACCAAAATAAAGCACATCAACAAGAAATTAAGAAAACCACACAGTAAACCATCCAATGTAAGCAAAGTTACTGTGGCAATGTTCAAGTATCTACCTCGAATTCTTGACATGTCCATCTTCTTCGAGCTCCAAAGTTACAGCTCAAACTCATCTTCTAGCTTCAAAGCCTCAGCTGCAGCCTCTTCCTCTTCATCATCCACAACAAAATAAGGATTATGTGCTTCTGGCTTAAACTTATACCCAGTAAAGACATAAAATGCCAAAGTAGCCAATTCTCCAGCCACCACGCTCGTCCATAAATACTTATAAGAAGTAATTGTCTCCAACGCATAAACCACAACCCTTGTAAAGTAAATATAACAAATCACCACAATATAATACTGCCTAAACAGAGTCAGCTTCATCAAATTCACCGCCGCCTTTCCATCCGTCCTTGCAGCCTCCCTCAAATTCTTAATGGACCAAACAATCGGAAACAAAACAGCGCAACAACAAACAACATCAACCAGCAAGAACACTTGTTTCCATGTAATCCAATCCTGCCCATATGGTCCAGTCTCATCAATAACAACTTGGGCAATATTGGCAACAACTTGTAGTGGAATCACAATCATCAAAACCTTCTTTTCTTTATCTTGTAAATACGGTTTCAAAAACGACCACCCAGTACCAATCAAAACAATCAAAGTAAACAACGTAATCCCCTTCAAAAAACTGAAAATGTAAAACAAAACATCCCATCCATGAGCATAACCCGTTCTCTTAATGTAACTCTTATCCTCAGCTTCGCATAACAAATTCACTGTCTTTAAGATTACCACAGCAAGCATGAAGAAATGAATTCGATAAACAGTAAGCCGCTTCCTATATAAAACATAAATCCAAACACCAACTAAACCGAAAT
Organism: Populus ilicifolia; assembly: GCA_015708895.1. Classification (NCBI taxonomy): domain Eukaryota; kingdom Viridiplantae; phylum Streptophyta; class Magnoliopsida; order Malpighiales; family Salicaceae; genus Populus; species Populus ilicifolia. Next base: position 565,526 of record SRLM01000117.1, on the reverse strand, counting down.
AAATCAGCGACAATAAGTAATAAACCCGCGGCAAAATAGTTTTTCCCGCCGACAAATAGTCACGAACTTTACCGCCTCGATCGAGATTATACATGACCGACTTGACGTCCATGGAGACTTTCAACGACGTCAAGCAATTGGCGAACACAAGCGTGTACTGATCGGCATCGTTTTGAGTTACAATCTTGGAGAGGTTGTCATGGTCTTTCTTGAGGTCGTTGAAAGTGAAAACGGGCTTGATAAGATCCGATTGGAGAGCGCACGTGATTTCACCATCTTCAAGTTGGTTAATAACGTGAAGCCAGGAATCACGAGTGCAGAGAAAGAACCCGATTTTGGATCGGTCGAGATCGGGGTTAGGGTTAGAGAGGCGGATGTTTGTGACGTTGAGTTCGAGCCGGCCGAAGTGGGTGAACCCGAATTCGTCGAAGGGGATGATTTGACGGTCATCGGATCGGATAACGGAGAAACGGATCTCGGCAAGGGAGAGGGAGAGTAGAAGAGAAGTGAAAAGGGAGAAGAGGGTGAAGCGAGTAGCCATGGATCTAAGAAAGAGGGAATTCGATTCTCAGATCTGGTGGAAGCTGAATTAATTCTGATCTGTATTTTATTTATCGTTTGCGTCGTGTCGGTCAATGCTTGAAGCTGAAGGAGGAATACATACATACATACATACATACATACATACATTGGGGTGAGTTGCTCTACTAATCTTTGTTTGGTAATTGGTATTCGTTACGGCCTGCCACCTCCTTTCTTTTCCACCTTCTAGACCTGTGAGGCTGTTACGCCAAATCTTTTTATCATATTTTTCTCTCCCTAATATTACGTTCTTAAAGTTCGAATTCAAAAACCCAAACAGTTACACAAACTTTACTTTCTTAAGCACCAAACATCTCGAAGGGTTTCGAATTTTTTTATTCTTCGACCTTGATTGATATCCAATAGATAAATATATAAGTCTAGATATGAATAAATTGAAATAAGATATAACTTCGTCACGAAGAAGAGAGAGAGAGAGAGAGAGAGAGCTTGAGGCATCTGGGAGCCAAAGAAAAAAGATGATGGAATCATAAACAATTATTAATGCCTTGTTTGTTTTCAAGAATTTATTTTTTAAAAAAATATTTTTTTATATTTGATAAACACAAGGAAAGTTGTCGAAGGAAACTGAATTTCAATAAAAAAGAGAAGTGAAGCTTCATGGCAGGAAAGTGATTTCCTTTGCTTAAACAAAATAAAACGTGTGCTATCTCCTTCACTTTCATTTTCCTTGTTTTTTAATTCCCCAGTGCTTTGTTATTTGCTAGTGCTTTAATAATAACAAATAGAATAGTAAAAAATTTATTCACATGGAGGATAAAACAAATACGAGGGAGACGAGAATATACAACATAAAATAAAAATAAGATTTTTTAAAAATAATATAAAGTTATATTTTATAAAATAAGCTATGTAGATGATTTTTAGATTTTATTTTTTTACTGTAATTAATTAAATATTTATATTAAATACTTTTATATATTAAATAAATTTTAAAAAATAATTCATTAATAAATTATTTTTGCAGTTTATTCTCTGTAACGTAACTAAATATTAAAAAATATTTTTTAATTTATTTTTTATAATATTATTAAATATCAAAAAATAATTTATTTTTTTAAAAAATAATTTTTAACAAACAAACATTGCATGGATATGATCAATCGGGGCTTAAGATGAAAAAGTCTTGAGTGAGGTTAGGAGATTGGGTCGGGGTTTTCCTGTAATTACCAATTTGACATCCAAGAAGGTTGCGTGAAGGAGGAAGGGAAAAGCCTGCCTGGGGAGGTGATCATTCAACGGAGTTTCTTAGGAGGTAATTTCTCGATTTGATTTATGTAACAAACCAACTATATGCAAAATTTGTTTTTTATTTTTAAGTTTTGATAGTTCCAAAGAGAGATGCGCAGAGAAGATAAGAAAATTCAAGTCTAGTCGGCTATATTTGGGCCTTGGTTTAGATGTGGATTCCTAGGTGGAGATTAAAGGTATTGGTAATTATTTTAATGTAGTTTTGTACCTTTGTTTGTCGTTCCCAGCTCCCGATCTCTCCGCGTTGTCCGATTGGCTAATGATTTTCTTCTTCTTTTAATTATAAATTATAAATTATATTTTTTATTTGTATTTTTATAAATTGCATTTTATATTCTAGATTAATAACAGATCCAAATAAAATGCATGGTTGAAATGTAAATTGTTATTAAATATAGAAATTACAAGATAGAAAATATAATTTATAAAAATATAAAGAAAGAGTAAAATCCAAATCAAAGAAGATTTTTGTAATTATTATTTTTTTCTCTGCTTAGCGAATGATTTTTTTTAATTATCATTAGCAGGGTTTTTATTTTTTTTTAATGTTGTTCCTCTTTTATCATCATTGTTGGATTTTAAGTAATTTCATATGTCGGTCCTGATAAAATGTACCTTCATCTGGGCAGCATGAGAGCGATGAGCGTGTTCTAGAGAAAAGTAATAAAAGAAACAGTTAAAAAAGACTCTGTTTTTCTCTGAGAAAAAAATATATCTAAAATCAGTCCCTAAACTGCTATCAATCTCTAGAAAGACAATTTCTTCAATGTTCAATTTTCTTTCTTCATCTAAGTAGAAATCGCTAATTTCTTTCTTTATTCTAATTAGAAACTCTTGTTTTCTTTCTCGATTTTCATCATAAAATCACAATCTCCTGTTTGATTATCTACCTGATTGTCTCCAAGTTTTTTATAGCTTTTGCAATTGATTTTATAATTTGGTTTTGATTGATTTTGTGAAATCTTTCATGTCTCTCTTTCTGTTTATTTGATTTTTGGGTGGTTTATCATGGTATTTACGTCTGAATCTCTGATCTTTGTGGGTCCTTCTCCTTTATAAATAGTTTATCAATGATATCTTCTTCAAGGGCTAAATTGATAATTGTTTCATAGTTAAGAGACCAATTTGAGGTTTCTCTCATTAATTAACGGTGATTTCTAAAGCTTATATTGTTAATCATCCGGTAAATCTCGTTTCAACAAACAATTTTCGATATTGGCAATGATTTGATGCTCCTCCTGTTTTAGTGCCAAATGATCCTAGCAATGGTTCAGTGCCACCTTTGATGGGGAAAATAGGATTAGGAAGAAGTACACAAGGCCACTGAATTATGAAGATCGGACGAAATAGATTGATGGAACGTGAAATGAACGGAGGTTTCTCATTGCTCTTGCCTCCTGGTGTGGTCTCGTCACACACTGGGAGGACCCTCAACTCGGACAGTTGCGTACTAGTTTCCAATCGTGCTTACCCTATCTTGTTAAATATTCTCATGAAGTTCTAGGTAAAATATGCAGCAATTTCTCATGGATTTAGCAGGTAAGTAGTTGCCTCAGCTTTTCTTAAAAGATCACAAGGAAATTAAATGGCCAAATCTAGGATTCAATTCGGTGTGTTCCGGAACTGAAATGACAAGCATGATACCACATATCAAATACACTAAATTTCTATCTAACAGCTTTCTTGTGAGAATGTCTTTTCCGACATTACATCTATAGATACTACTAATATGCGGATAATAGAACTGCTATTAGTTTTTGGCTGAGAAGAAGGCAAGAGCGCCAACAAATGGTGCATTGATATATGTAGCTGGCTCGGATTGCTGATAGCTGTTTCGATCATCAGCGAAATGGTCTCTGTTATCAGGACCGCCTACTATGGCTCCAACAAGGACATTCGGATTGGGAGAGCTGGAGTAGAGGTACTGAAACCCATCGTTACAGGAAATGTGGTTCGGGTGTGCATGTATAGATGGCACCGAGGAACCCCTGTGATGCACATGTTGTGGATACTTGTTACCGAATCCAACCATGTAAGACATCTTTGCTGGATTATCACCTAAGATATAGTCCACTTGCTTCTTCGCCTGAGCGATAAGTGACTCTGCTGTTACGGTTGAACCACCGCATTTGGCAACTCCTCCATTTGAACCAAGATACTTGGCATACGTCAATAGAAGGAAAGTAGTGGAGGTTACATATTGCAAATTGCTTTCGGTTGCTTTATAAAAAAGTCCCCCTGCAAAGCACATGGAAATGCTGTCATATTCACTAGCATTAAGTTTTCTTGTTAGTATCACTGAAATAATGAAAATATTGCCCACCAGGAGTGTACTGGGCCTGGAAACTAGGAGTGCCTGGAATTAGAGAGCATATGTAGTTGTCTGAATGCGATTTATATAACTGAAATTCTTCAGTAGTTTTCTCCAAGAATTCCTGTTGAACCACAAAGTTCAAGCTTTATATGGTTTCTAATATTATGTATAGGTGAAGCAGGAGATCTGTATACTATAGAACCTTGGAAAGGAGAATCTTAGTCCCGGGTCGCTTGTCATCCCAACTAAAGGAGTAGTCATCATCTTCGGAACCCATTGTGTGACCATTTGACTCGATGTAAGCCAAGTACGTTCCATTCAGCGAGGCTTTATGAAGCCACGATGCACCCCAGAGAAGCTCATCCTGAATCGACAAACTTAGGTTAAGATCTATTATGATTGACTTTAGAAAGCCAAGAACTGGAGACAATCTTACTTGGTATCCAGAGTATGAGCAGTAAAATGGGCAGACTGCGGAATTGAGAGAGTCGCTGTAAGATCCTCTATACCTGTCTGCAAAATCGAATACCTGCATTATCACAATTAGATATTTCTCGCAAGTGCAGAAGCTGACAGCTAGTGAACAATCGATTTAGTTACAATGGATGCCTACTTTCATTGCTGCATGGAGCAGTTCGGTGGAGTAAGAAGTGTCAGACTCTTTGAACACAATTGAAGCTGCAGCCAAGGCAGCAGCTGTCTCAGCAGCCACGTCGGATCCTGGGTTCTGCGTGGTTACTTTGTACACATTGCGTGGTGTGTCCATGTCTTCTGGCCTCTCCCAGCACCGGTGATCCATGTTCGGATCTCCAACCTGCACCATCCAGCGTACACCTAAGTCCCATTTGAAATTATCAAGAACGCAGAAACCTATTTTGCCTACTGGCCCCTGCTGTTATCCAAGAGTGCAATTTTCCAGCTGCTGTAACGCCATTTCGCAAAATTCTTAATTTATTATTTGAGGGTAGTGCGCATTTCTATGGTTTTATGTGCAGAATTTACAGAATTTCATTATGCATGCTCACTTGAACATATAGTGTGTCAGGGGTGGCAGTGGCCGCTTTTAAAAGGTAGTCAGTGCTCCATCGAATGGCTGCTTTGGCATTCGTAATCTGATTCTGCATCGAGCTACCGAATTCAATGACACTCCAAGCCAACAATGTAGTGGTGAAGGCCATTGGAAGGCCAAACTTGACATTATCACCTGCGTCGTAGTATCCACCAACTAGGTTCACCTGAAATCCACAAAATAGTAAAATCAGGATAGTCAGTCCTGCTATCTTCATTTTATTATATTCATGAACAGGAAGTTAATTTATAGCAGAATTTGAAATAGTACGTGATAAGCAGAGCCATCAGACAACCCAGAGTCCCCCCTCCATGTTAGCCGTTGGTTCGATGGCAGTTTTCCTGACCTCTGACCCTCAAAGAAGAGGATGGACATTTCAAGAGCATCAGCATAATCTTGAGAGGTAAAGGCAGTGCTGAAATAGCTACGACAACAAAAAATAATGAACAAAATCTGCAACTTCATTGAAAATGCTGTAGCAATAGCCATATTCCACGAGGCTCCACACTATTGAGTCTGTGCTATACCTACTGCAATGTATATAGGATTCTAGAGCTTGTGGGTCTGAACTATATTGAAGACAAGCTGCCATTTTATAGACAGGAGTAGCAGGAAGTTTGAGAGTTCGTTGGTCGTTAAGAGAGATTCATGCTAGTCACGGGATCAACTGCGCAAAATTTGGACATTTTGCTGTAGAGGCAACAGCATACGCGAAACTTGTCCAAAATGCTTAATACAGTAAACCTGAAAGTCGTAGACATGATATTCAAAAGAACACAGCAAAAGGCAAAAATTCATGTTTCATACCTTAAATGACAGTTCTCGTGCATTAAAATAGTGGGTTATCTAGAAGAAGAGAGTAGATAAATATAAATCATGCCAAGGTCTTAAAGACTGCTCGGATTTTTGTGACCTCGGATACCGTAATTAATGGCTGGAAGGTGGAGTGCGGTGCTGGATTTTGGTGGACATGTATCTTGTCTTTAGCATTGAAGTCACGGATACGTATAGAGTCAAAATCACATGAGACTCAACAGAGCCAAGGTGAGGCTTATCAGTTATCACACACATGTTGGTTACCAGTCATCTGTATGAACAATTTTACTAGTTAAAGGTCAATCTAGTCCAACAATAATTCCATGACTCATCTGATTGGCCTTACTGTCCCGTTAGAGTGGGGTGAATATTGATTTTCCAAGTATTTTTTGTTTAGAAATATTTTATTGTAATTTTTTATTTTTAAAAAAATATTTTTAATATCAAAACGTGTCCAAAAAAAATTCATTCATGATAAAAATTTAACATAGTTGGTCAAAGATGTTACAATGTTGTGGGTAGGAATTACCATGTTGTTTGCAATATCAGCGGCTTGATTTGCGAAGTCCTGAGTGGACAGGAGCCTAGAGATTGGACTGGTTCAGAGGAAAACTTTTTGAGTTAGTAATTTGTGCACTCGAGGGTCATCTTTATTAAAGAGACAACATTCTTTGAGTAACCCCTGTTGCTCGAAACTAAATGTTGGTTCCAGAAAACGTTTGAGGCACCGATTGAAGATTCACATGGAAACCATGTGAAGTATAAAAAAGAAAGGGAAAGGTGCAAAAACACTAAATCGTACCATAAGTAGCCTTGTCAAAGTGGATAAAAGCGAGAGGTTTTCTTAAAATATTTGTTAAGAGTATTCAAATGAACCTGCACTTCTATTCTTTCCTGTACTTTTATTCTTTATTCTTTGTTATGTAATTATTGTGAACACTTAGCTTGTTAGCGTTTGCCTTCATTCATTCAAGATCTTCTGTTAGAAACTACGTGATCAACAGAATATCTGCAAGGCAAGGCTGTTTTCTACTGGATCTTCTTTAAATGGGGGTGGAACATGTGCATAAGCCATTTCGAAACCCATGTCTTCAAGATCTGGTAGTAAAACAAATCCATAGACACATGATACAGAGTTTAGTGTTTGCTTCAAATTCACCTGTTTCAATTGATAATGTGCATAAATCTCAGTTTGAAACGGCTAAACACTGACTTACTAGGAATCATAGTTAATGGAAGCCCAAATTCATTAGTGAAGAAGTCTTGAGCAGGAATCTTGCACTTGTTCATGCACATTCCTACACGTCCACTATTCTCAAGGTACCTTCTTGAGAATGAATTTCTTGAGCTTACAATTAGTTTTGGGAAATTTGATGAACTCATCAAGTAGCTTGCATTGCAAACGAATTAATAAAGCAGAGTTCCCTTTAGGCAATTTGGAACACAAAGAAATCTTAATAAAGAAACATGTCCTTGATTATCTGTGTTACACTTAAAATTAGAACAGAATTTTATAGAATGTTGACTATGGACCAGTTCACAAAACTGTCATAATCATAATCAAACCACCCCTTCTCTTTACTCTCAGTAACATCTTTTGCAGGAGATGCATACTTCTCCATCCTCCTAGCAAATAGAATCATGAATGCTTTCTCAAAGAATCCATCAATGTATTTTGTTTTCTGAGGTGTTTCTGCAATCCTACACTCGATGAAACTTCGTGGTATACATTAAAGCTCTGTAGTGAGTTTAATTCTTGGATTTTCACTGAACATGGGTTTTATTTCTTTTTCGTCTATATTGATGTTGGAAATTGCAGGAGGGAGAATGTGTGAAGGTTAGAGGAGGGTGTGGTTGGCTGTTGTGTCCTAGCTGATCATGAGCTAAGTATGAAACAGCAACAACACAAAATCCAGAATAAATACGGAAATAAGGGAAAATAGCTAAAATCTCGAGCAATCTGGAGTGGTTCTATAAAAATAAATTATAAGAGGTTAGGAAATAGATCTTTTAAATGGATTTTGATCTCGAAAATAATATCCAATGGCTTTGCGACCAGTGCTCGTAAGTGATAGCCCATCAAAACAACAGTGCTCATTAATCCTTCGAAGGTATTGCTCGTAACTTTATCGTAACATGATGTAAGTGTAAAATTTAATTAACTATTTTATAACGTGGAATAAATATATTTATAATAAAATTATAAATTTAAATAATAATAAAATAATATCCCTAGTTATTAATCTTTCTCATTAATTTTTTTTATATATATTTAGTACTTCTAAGCTCTACTGATTTTATATAAATGATGTAAAATTTAAAGGAATTGAATAAAAATTAAATAATATTACTTATAAATAAAATTTTTATGAAAACTTTAATGATTATATGTCTATATATTTATTATATCATGAATAGTTCTAAGTGAATCATATTTTAAGAAGTTATAAATATAAATATTATATTATTAAAATGAACTATGTTAAAAACGTATAAAGTAAATGTTACATCGCGTTTATAAATATAAATATTACATAAATATAAAAGTTATAATATTTAGAATTGATTATTTTAATAATTTATAAATATAAAGAAGAATTAAAGAGTTATTTATAATAATTTTATATATATAAAAAAATTTCTTGAATCCATTAATATTTTAAACTTGGATCACCAAGGGCAGAATTCAATAAAATATGCAAAATAATTGAAAAATAAAAATACATAGATAGGTAGCGGATGTCCTCAATGAAAAGGATGCTCGTGGTGTTGGTACATTTCATTATCAAGTGGCAATTGGGTTCCAGACAAAAAGGACAGCAATTGCATTAGGGACAATTAGGGACAAAAAGAACTGCTTTTCCATGGATAAAAAAGTTAAAGAGCCCTAAATAACAAAATGTATAAAAATAAATAAATAACTTAATAAAAAGAAGAGAGAAGAAGGTCGAAATGTTAACTGACTTCGTTAAAAATGCTAAATCTTATAAAAAAGATATCATGTGCCGAATAATATCGTTCATTGAATGAGAGGTCTACCAATAAACTTCAAGTTGAGATTTGTCGAACACGTAATCTCGAGAAATTATTATTATTATTATTATTTTGTAAGATTAGCAATATTAAGAAGGAGTTTCAACAGGAGATTATCTTCTTCGGCGGAGATGGTATTGCATATGTTTGTAGACCAGTGATGCTGGGGAATCCGACTGGTGATATATTGATATTTGTTTATAGAAGACCAAGCATACTGATACAATATTTTACGTGATTCGACAAATTGCCTACATCCACGGGAGAAGCCATTTCATTATGTAGGGAGAGAACAGATTTACAACAATAGAGGAGGAGGAATCATCCTCTCTTTGGCAACTCTCAACCTCACTCTATTTCTCTCTTTGCAGTGCTGCAATGACAGCTACTACTTGCTGCCATTAGCAGCATACTCTTTTCTACATTTCTCATATCTTTGGCTCTTCTTTATTTCTCTCATTTTGCTTTTTAACATATGCATTTATTTATAGGCATTCATGGAAGCTCTTCTTTAACAAAGGTGGCTGCCAACTTCAGCTCTTCTTTAATAATAGTAGCTATCAACCTTTAACATTATACATGGTTGGTACAATAATTAATGGTAAATAGTTGCACAAAATCTCATCTTGATTAGAATTTGGCCTCCAAACATTAGCACAAAGACCCACAGGATTGCACTTTGATCTCGTTGTCGCTTTTCAATGTCATGGGGACACGACAAGATTAATCATTCTCAATAACAATTAAAAAAAAAATCATGATAACATTAATCAATCACTGTCTGGGCTTGCAATTGTTGAAATTCTGCTAAATTCCAACTTCTTAGAGGAACTGTTTGTTGATAATAGCATTAAACAAATAAAAGGAAAGGAAGAATGACATGTTTATGATCAAGGCAGATAGAATTAGATTTGAAATGAGATTTGTGAAGAAATCTGGATGGGTTAGATGTTAAACTTAAAACTTTATGAAAATCCGATAATAAAAAATTTTGATTACTGGATCAGGTTTAAATATAAACTAATTGTTTTTTTTAATAAATTCTATGTTCAATTTTCCCATAAAAAACCTGACGGGTCTTCTAAAATTTTAATTAGACTCTAGTTTTGTTTATTTTAATTATTATTTTAGTTTTGTTTTCCAGTGTTTTTAGTTATTATTTATACTTTTATAAAATATCAGATATTATTAGAGCTTTAACTTTGAGGCTTAGTTTTTTGTCTTTGCTCTATTTGCCCGCATGCCAATCTCTTGGCTGCATGTTCCTGGCTACCTGCTAACCACGACATGCCAAGCCAAAAAAAATGGACAGGTGTGACAGCTCACATCACCAGAGGCAAAGCATTACAGATCGCATGCAAAGATTAACAAAGTAGATGCATCTCACATGGTAATGGCTCAAAATTCAACACTGACTTTGGGTCTTCATTTAGACAGAAATCCATATCCTGTTGTAGGGAGGGGCACGTAGACTGAACCCCATATATACATGGTTTCTTTTAACACTCAACATCTCATCTTTCCTTTCAGTTTTTTCAATGGAAGGAAGTCAACGTTGGAACTCGAGGGATTCGAAAGAAAAGAGGGACAAATCAATAAATAAGAAGTTTTGGGAATGCAGAATTATGACAGCATAGATAGTTATGGGTCATCAGAACAAACTGGAGTCGGGCTTTTGACTTTTGGTCTCTCTTGCACTCAACTCTACTCAGGACTGATCAATTCAGATCTAGTCAGCATATATATATATATATATATATATATATAGATGTCTTTCTTTTGTAGTGATAGCTTCATGTGATGGTGGTAGTTTATAAAGAGAATATTGAAGTCAATTGCAGAGAGAAGTGCTAGTCATCTTTGTTTTCTTATAGGGAATTATAGTTGGCATAGAAGGATGAATTCATTGATTCTGTGATCTTTATTATAGCAAGACAACCAGCCATAGCAGGGATGACCTGCAGTTTTAGCTAGCATGGTGATAATAAATGCTAGGAAAACTCTAAGATGATTCTCTTGAATTCATATCTACTGCTTTGAACAATGTAACTTATTATATAGTTCTTAGCTATTGCTCTTACAAAGAGCATGTAGTAAATAATCTCTTAGCATCTTAGAGTTTAAAATATTAAAAAAGATGGATCAACAAACAGTATTGAAGCCAATTATGAAGCTGTCAGTTCATACACAAGGCCATACGAATTACTTAGCACAAGAGATGGTAGGGAACTGCCTTTTGGACTTCGAGATGATGTCTATCATTATATGTAAAACCACATATACACCAGCCCAGTACGAATATGTATCTCCAGGAACATAGACAACTGCCTAACAATAGAATCACAGGTAAAAATAGCACACACTAGCTGATGAATTATTCAGGAAGTATTGTTGTGGAGCTGAAGCATATTAAAAGCTTCTGCTTCCATTATCATCAAACAATTGTTTTGCAATGATACTATTAGTAGCTTTTGTAGGATGATGAGCACATCAAAACAGTACATACTTGGATCGATCATCACATAAAATAGATGGTGAGCTTTCATTAGCAGCCTTGAAGCAAACAAATGGGGAAAAGTGTCCCCCACAACATGGCTCATTTGCGTTCTCAAATCCTAGCACATTAGCACCCATGTGACAATTAGAAACTAGCATCAATGGGAGAAAAAAATAACTTTATCTACAAGAAATTAAAATATCTGAAACCATATCGATGATAGTTTATGACCTTGAAGCAATATCACAAGTGTTAGTATACACAAAAATAGATTGAGGACCCATCTCCTGATAAAGTCATCGAGCATTATATTCAGTTTCTTGTTGCAGTCTTGGATTAATTCATTCATTTCTATCAAACAATTTCTACTTGGTAGTAGAGTGAGAGGACGAACAGACGGTATGTAACTGAGCGTTCAAAGTCCAGCTACGATGAACTTTCTAGCTCCTAATTCATGGAGTCTTTTAAATTTAAGCAGAACATAAACTTATCAAGAAAAGGATTAAAATTGTTTATTTAAATAAAAATGAATGATACTAAAATAATTATTATTTTATATGATAAAGTTTTAAAATGTTTAAAAAAATTCGAAGTAAAAAAAAAAACTAAGCACATAAATTCATTAGAAGAATTAAATGATTATTAACAAACGTGCTAAGGTCATCCATTAGCCTGCCCACCATCTCAACTACGTACTTATCATCTTTTTTCCCTCTCTCATTTAATCCCAACCATTAATTTTAAAACTAATGATGAAATTAAAACATGACTAATCATGTTCCTTTAAAAATATTAAATATCTTCTACTAATAATAGTTATATTTTTAAGGACAGAAGCAAATTGGTCTTATCTTTGGTTTGTAAAAATTACAAACATTTTTTCCTTGTTGATTATTTTAGGCTCCGTTTGTTTGCAGAAAAATTGTTTTTTTTTGGAAAGTGAATTCCGGAAAAGTAAATTCCGTGGAAAATAAATTCCTGAAAAGTAAAGTATTTTCCGATATTTGGTAGTGTTATGAAAAATAAACTGGAAAACACTTTCTAGTGTTTGGTTATATTATGAAAAATGAAATGAAAAATAATTTATTAATAATTTATTTTTTTCAAGTTTATTAAAATAATAAGGAATAAATCTTACAAATTAAAAAGTTGAATAATAATGAAATTGAAAAAAAATAATTTCATAAATTATCTCAAATAAAATAAATAATAATCAAAATAATAAAGATCAAATCTAAAAAAAAGATGAAGAAATTAAAATAATAATAATTAACATTTTATAAAGTATTTCAAATAACAATTAAAAGAATGAGGACTAAATTTGATAGAAAATTTTTTAATAAAAAAATAATAGGAGAAAAGCAAATAATAATTATAAAAATAAGGATCAAAGTTAATATAAAAATTAAATTTTAAAAAATAAAATTGAAAAATAAATATTCAAAACAAAATATATACAACAATTAAAAGTTTGAGGATCAAATTTGATATAACTAACAAATAATCATGTTGTATTTGGGTTTCAAAGGCCTTGAAATTAATGTTTATATATTTACAACCATACTCATAAGTCATAAGGAAATCGCTATAGAGAGATCTAGCCAATATTTGATTGAAGTTGGGAGGTTGAACAAACATCACCCGATCTCTAAGTACAGGTTGCAAGTTTTTCTTGGCCTTCTGGTTTTATGAGATGGATCCTGAGGTGGATTGTTGGAGAAAAAACTTGCTTGACATGCAAAAGGAATTTTTCACCTGGATGGTGTGGACCCTTTTTTATTGGCGGAGATGGTTGATGGGGTTCCGTATGTTTAGCAGATGTGAAGACTTGCTCATGGTGATTGTTTGAATGCAAGGCTAATGAGCTTAATAGGGATCACTCATGGAGGTTGATCACGTGCGGGTATTATTGATAGAGACAAAATCGTGATCTCCAAGGAAACTCGGGTACAAACAAAGAGATTTATTAGACTTCAAGATAATTGGAGAAAATCTTATATAGGGAGTTGCGTACACTGGCACACACACATGAGGGATATTAATAGAGATTCTTATGGTGACATTTATAGAAATAGCAATTGAGATTTTTATGGATACTACATTGGATAAACACACCGTGAAAGAATTTAATGAAGACAGCGAGATACCCATGGATAATTTCATGAAAACTTGGAGATGACCATGAATACATGAAGATATCGAGATAACCATGAAGAAATGGACAAGTAGAGATATCCATGGAGAATTTTATATAGATCTGATCTGGAGATGTAAATGGATATATGGAGATACCCATGAAGAATTTCAAATATACTAGGAGATATCCGTGGATCAGATGTGAAGAAGTTCATGGAGAATTTCAAAGAGGTATATATGAAGACATTGGAGTCTATTATATTTTTATAAATACATGGAAACAAATAAAGTAGACATGCAAATAGGAAAACAAAATAGAGGGATTTATTTACAAAAAGAATTTCTTTTTTCATTTATAACACATTATTAGAGCTACATTTTTAGATGGAGTTAGTGCCATATATAAGGGAGGTTCTTACCATATGGTCTTAATTACTAAAATAATTTTTTTAAGATTTGTTATATTTTAGTGCCATGTATAAGGGAGGGTTTTTTCATTTATAACACATTATTAGCTTACTTTTCTTTTTTAGGTTGTAAATATTGCTTATAACTCCTCAAAACATGATCAATGACCTTGAACTACCTATTTTTGACCTTAATATTATGGTTGATCAATTTTACTCATGTATGCTTTATGCCTCAAATGAGTTGTCAATCATTGTCCTCTAGTTAGTTTAGATCGAGCCCTTCATCGTTCTTTTCAGGGGAGTATTAGAGTACTATGTAGCAAGGGCATTTTATTCTTGCAAATGTAATATTCTGTGTTCCATAAGTGAGAAGGAATGACGTCTCGAAGGATTTTGGTGTAGTTTTGTATGTTCAAAAAATTTCATCAAGGGGCTTTGCCCATCCTTTTTTTGCTTTTAACTGGTTGGATGTCCGCGCTTTACATGGCTCATTTTTTATTTTTATAAAAACTATTGTAAAAATTTATAATATAAAAATAATATTTTTTTAATATGAATAATAATTTTTTTCATATTTATTAATTATTTTATTCATAATATTAATTATAATAAAAATAATAATATTTATAACATAAATAATTATGTTAAGAATTTTACCACACAAATAGTATTATTTTTTATATCAATTCTTTGAGTTACAATAAAAATAATAATATTTTGTATATGAATACTTTAAATTATATTAGAAAAAATAATATTTATAACAGAATTTTGTTTAAAACTCTAGTTTGATTATTCTATATATTTTTTAAAATCTATATCAGCCTGCTTTTATCAAGTTATTAGTTTTTTTCTTTTTTTAAATAAATTTTGTGAGAAAAAAAATTCAAAAAGAGATCATGAGAGCTATAATACTTAGTTAAAAAGGATTCGTTTTGCTATCGAGAATATCTTTTTGGAAGAGGAGAATCTTGATTGGTTTTTTGTACCTTATAATTTTGTCCATTTTTTCCCAAGAAAATAGACCTGTTTGCTCGCGTTGGATACGTGCAGTGAGGTTGAGCCTTAAGACGTTCTTGTGCGGTCAAGTGGACTTCAAGAATTCTTATCTATTGTGTTAGCCTCTGAAGATCTAGAGTTGCAAGTGGTGTCCAATCTAAAACCCTCTCATGGGCAAGGGTTTCTAAACACTATACCATGAGATATTTTCAGAGATTGTCCAAGTGGAAGGGGTGTCAACTAGCTTTTAGTTTATGATCCCATATAAAAGGTGCCAACTAACGAGACTTGGTCCCGTCTAGAGGGCTTTGGAGGGGCTGCAAACTTTTAATAGGTGGGATGGAGCTGTTGAGCCTGCATAATTCTACAAACAAACTAACATGCCGAACGCACAAAGGACTTTCTGATATTTAAGTTAGTAAAGCAGAAGGATAAAGGTTTTTTTTTTTATAATGGTAGTGAAGTTAATATATAAAAATGATTGAGATAAATCATAAGAAGCTTTGAACTTAACAGCTTAGAATGTTTGTGTTTCAAGGTCGGAATGTTGGTATTTCAAAGTCGGTTTTCTTTCATGTTGATCTGTTCTTACCTCGCATCACAGTTAAGCATTTATTCTTGAAAAAATACGTAAGTCCACTTGAATAAAGTCAGAGGGCACATAATACATTACCCACCTCCTCTGATCATGGGGCATCGATAGAGGTCTTTAGCTTCTAGCGGGTAGCAGCGCCCTCTTTAGAGCGACGGTGTCAACTCCACCGTCACTTTATGGGGGAGTTGGGTATGACTAGCTAGAGTTGCCATGTGTCCCCTAGTTCTAACATGGTGATGTGTTGGTGTAGGAACATGTTGCACTCTACTAAATAAAACCTTCGAGCAAAGCGGCACGTAAAGGCTACCCTCGGTAAGCCGCCATACTTGAGCTTGGGTTACATCGACGAAGACTTTTTTATTCACCATGCGGTCACCGATTCTGAATTGCCTATTTTTAGGTCAGTCAAAAGAGCTATGGGCCGTCGCCCCTTCAATATTGCACTATTTTTATTTTTTAGCACCCTACTAATATTTGTGATGCATTTCGTAATTTAACGATACAGATATTATAATTGTATCGAAATTAATTAATTAATATTAAAGGATACTCTTACGAGATTTTCAAAGTAATAATTAATTTTACATAATACTTGATCCGCAGGTCAGCCAATCCATCCAAGACTCTTGGGTTATTAATTTTGCGTTCAGTAATTTTGAATTTCGAGTTGAAAGTGCTAGACTAATTACTCTATGTTTGGATCGATTTCACAGTTTGGTTTTTATTTATCACATGTTATCACTTTCATCAGTTCGAATAATGATCATTTAGGTTGGGAGATTAACATTTAAGGAGAAAAATGCTATGATCATCCCACCCATTAATGACTTTGAGTGAAAGAAACGGGCTCGTCCTCATGACATTGAGTGAGTAGAACTTGAACCTGAACCTGAACCTGATTAGTCTTACCAATTCTTATACCAATTCTTAGAATAGTATAATGTTAGAAGATCCAAACATTCAAACACACATAAATTTACGTGGTTCGGCAACTTGCCTACTCCACGGAGTTACTGGTTTGTATTAATCAAGCTCAAAAGCAATACAAACAACAAAACAAGGAGGAGGAGAAAACTTCTCAACTCAACTCTCACCCTTAGCTCTCTCTCTGTGTTTCTCTCTATTTCGTGCTCTATATCAGCTATCAATACACCTTCTATTTATAGCTGAGGAGGGAGATGATTGTTCAACAATGGTGGGCAGGTTAGACACCCACCATTTGACTATAACTTCAACCATGGCTGCCACCGACCATGGCTGCTACCGACCATTTGTGTCCATACACATAACAATCTCCCACTTGGACACAAATGGTGTTAGGTCTGTCTTTTAATCTTCAAGACCAACTGAAGCTTTACACAGCTTCAGTTTATCGAGAGTAACTCCTTTGGTTAACATGTCGGCTGGATTCTTGCTTCCACAGATCTTTTCAAGTAACAGTTGTTCATCGTCGAGCAATTGTCTGATGAAATGATATTTGATCTATATATGCTTTGTTCTAGAGTGAAATGCTGGATTCTTGGCAAGGAAGATTGCACTCTGACTGTCACTATACAAAGTACCTTTTCCATGCATCTTGCCCAATTCTTGCAGGAAACTCTATAGCCGTACTATCTCTTTTGCAGATTCTGAAACTGCAACATATTCAGCTTTTGCAAGGTAGAACTCCAAGAAACAGCAGTGCCTCCTAGATTGTATATATAACCTGTAGTACTCTTTCTGCTATCAACATCTCCTGATACATCAACATCTACAAAGCCTTCAAGTTTCAAACCGCCAGCTGTGAAAATAAGACATGTCTTCGATGAGCCTTTTAACTACCTCATGATCCATTTCACTGCCTCTCAATGCTGCTTTCTAGGATTGCTCATATATCGGCTTACAACTCCCACTGCATGGGCAATATCTGGTCTAGTACAGACCATAACATACATCAAAAAGCCGATAGCTGAGGCGTATGGAATCTGGTTCATGTATCCACGTTCTAGCTCAGTTTTTGGTGACTGGTTTCTACTAAGCTTGAAATGATTCCCCAGAGGTGTACATACTGGTTTAACATTATCCATACTAAACCTACTGAGAACCTTCTTGACATACTCTATCTGTGAAAGCTTTAGTATGCCTTTGTCTTTATCTCTGATGATTCTCATGCCAAGTATTTGTTTAGCAGCTCCTAGATCCTTCATTTCAAACTGTTTTGACAATTGTTGCTTTAGCTTGTCAAGCTCTTCCATGTTAGATCCTGCAATCAACATATCATCCATATATAGCAGTAGAATGATATAAGAGTTGTCAAAATGTTTGACATAGCAACAATGATCAGCCTGACATTTTGTGTATCTTGTACTACACATGAAGTTGTCAAACTTCTTGTACCACTGTCTTGGAGCTTGCTTTAAACCATATAGGCTCTTCTTCAGCTTGCAAACTTGGCTCTCCTTTCCTGGTATTGCAAACCTCTCTGGTTGTTGCATGTAAATATCTTCCTCCAACTCTCCATGAAGAAATGCTGTTTTTACATCTAATTGTTCAAGATGTAAATTTTTTGTAGTTACTATCCCCAGAACAACTCTGATTGTTGTCAGCTTCACAACTGGAGAAAATATCTCAGAATAGTCGATCCCTTTCTTTTGCTGAAACCCTTTTACAACAAGTCTTGCCTTGAACCGTTTGCTTCCATCATGCTCAGTCTTTACTCTGTAAACCCACTTGTTTTGCAAAGCCTTCTTTCCTTCAGGAAGTTTGGTTAACTCCCAAGTCTTGTTCTTCAACAATGACTCCATCTCATCCTTCATAGCTAACTGCCACTTGCTTGAGTTTCCATCTTGTAAGGATTCTTTATAATTTAATGGTTCACCACCATCTGTCAGCAAAATATAATTTAGTAAAAGTATGAACCGTTATGGAGGCTTTATAGTCCTTGAAGACCTGCGAACAGCTGGTTCACTTGGCTCTGCATTGTCTTGTGTAGAAGTGGTGGGTACTGAAGAGCTTGAACTCTCTTGTAAGGACTCTTAAGTGGTAACATCGGGAAGCCCTTCTAATTGAATGAATACAGATTTTTGTGGACTTGTATCTGAATCAGTTATCTCTAGTTCTGCACTTGATCTGTCTTTATACAAAACTTTCTCGTTGAAGATCACATTCCTGCTTCTGATAATCTTCCTGTTTTGATCATCCCAAAACCGAAATCCAAATTCTTCATCTCCATAGCCAATAAAGAAACATTTCTTTGATTTGGCATCCAGCTTATTGCGAGCATCAGAGTCTACATGCACATAGAAAACACACCCAAAGACTTTTAGGTGAGAAAACTGTACTTTTTTTCCTCTCCAGACTTCCTCGGGCAGTCTGAACTCCAAAGGAACTGATGGTCCACGGTTGATCAAGTAAACTGCAGTATGAACTGCATCAGCCCAGAATGTTTGAGGTAACCCAGAATGCAACCTCATGCTCCTAGCTCGTTTATTGATGGTCCGGTTCATCCGTTCAGCAATGCCATTCTGTTGTGGTGTGCCTGGAACTGTCTTTTCCATTCTGATACCGTTGACAGCGCAATACTCCTTGAAACCTCCATCAATGTATTCTCCTCCATTATCAGATCGTAAGCATTTCAGCTTCAAACTTGATTCAGTCTCAACCATAGCCTTCCATTTCTTGAAAGTGTCAAACACATCAGATTTATTTTTCTGAAAGTAGACCTATACCTTTCTGCTGAAGTCATCAATAAAAGTCACATAGTACCGAGAACCTCCAAGAGATGCTACTGGAGCCGGTCCCCATAAATCTGTGTGTACCAGTTCTAGCTTTCTTAGTCTTAAGGTCCTGCCAACCTTTAAGAAACTGAGCTTCTTTTGTTTTCCGAGAACACAGCTTTCACAAAATTCTAGATCAACATTTTTTAACTTTGGCAGCTTTCCCTTTGACTGAAGTATCTTCATCCCCTTTTGACTCATATGGCCGAGTCTACAATGCCATAGCTGCGCCTGATTTTCTGCTTCAGTAGAGGCAATTATATCTGTTGATCTTGTGGTCATATACAGAGTGCTAGTTTTCTTTCCACGAGCCAAAACCATTGCTCCCTTTGATACCTTCCATATTCCTCCAGAGAAAAGGATTGAATGGCCACTATCATCAAGTTGTCCGACCGAGATCAACTTCTTCTTTAGTTCAAGAACATGCCTTACATTTTGCAAGTTCCATATAGATCCATTCATTGTCTTAATTTGCACATCTTCAATACCCACAATATCCAATGGTTGTCCATCGGCCAGATAGACTACTCCATAATTTCCAGCAGTATAATTTTGCATTATTTCATGGTGTGGAGTACAGTGAAATGAAGCTTCAGAATCAAGAACCCAATCATCAATAGGACTATGTACAGCAAGGATCAAAGCATCTTGTACCTTGTCTGTAGTGGCATTTGCACAATCAGCTTCAGGTTTCTTTGGTTTTGTGCAACTCCTCATGAAATGGCCAGGTTTGCCACAATTCCAACATTCAACCTGCTTCCTGTGTCTAAACTTGCTTTTGCTTCTGTACCTGGATTTTGATCTGCCTCTGGATAAGCCTCTATCTTGTCTCCTTCCTCGAGTGTTGATGTTGAAAGCTGAACTTGAACTTGAGCTTTCACCTGAGTCTTTTCTTCGTACTTCTTCGGCTAAAATCAGGTCTCGGATGTCATCATATTTTAATTTGGATTTTCCGGCTGAGTTGCTTACGACTGTTTTCATACCTTCCCAACTGCTTGGAAGTGAAGCTAGCAAAATAAGTGCTCGGATCTCATCATCAAACTCAATTTTAACATACGACAATTGATTTGTGATGGTGTTGAAATTATTAACATGCTGTGTAACAGAGGTGCTTTCTGTCATCTTCAGGTTGAACAGCTTCTTCATCAAGTGCACTTTGTTATTTGTTGATGGCTTCTCATACATCCCAGACAAGGCTTCCATCAATCTTGCTGTGGATTTCTCTTTTGTAACATTATGAGCAACTCTTCTTGATAATGATAGCCGGATAATGCCCAAGACTTGTCTATCAAGAATTTGCCAATCTTCTTCTGACATGTTTTCTGGCTTGCTCCCCAACAAAGGAAGATGAAGTTTCTTCCCATATAGATAGTCTTCAATTTGTATTTTCCAATATCCAAAATCAGTTCCATCAAATTTTTTAATTCCTACAGCCTTTATTTCATCAGCCATTTGTACTTTTTCCCATATTCAAATCTCAAAAATCTGACCTTACAGATGTGTCCGGAATGGCAAAAAATGCTGAAAACAACACTGAGATCACCCAAATCGCACTTCGGATGGCTCCGATTTAAACAATCAAAATTTGGGATAACTGGACGCAGCAGATGAAGCCACGTGGCAGGAGGAATAGTCTTTGCGCCATACCGGATCAAAACCCAGTTACGATGACGTGGCTAGATGACGTGTCAGACACGCAGTCAATATGGGACCCACCAAATCTGGCATGGCAGATCCACGAAGATTTTCGTCTGGTGTGGCAGTGGTGACGTGTCCGATGACGTGTCTGGTGATGTGTCAAATGACGTGGCTGGTTGACCGGTCAGACGGCTGATGTGGCAGGCGACTTAGCTGCTGACTGTGTCGAACTGATGACGTGGCTGATGACGTGGTAGTGTTGAGTTACAGGAAACGACGAGGAAGACGCGTGAGGCATGTTGGGCGTGTTTGTGCGCGTGGGCAGTGCTGGGGACGGCGCGTGTGGGCGCTTGCGAACATGCAGGACGTCAGATTTTCACCGTGTTTTCACCAGTGGATTCCTTTCGTCATCCTCTTTACGGTGGTATGTTCAAAAACACGTTTTAAGAACTTTGATTTTTTGAGTTTGGATTAATCACCCTCTTTTTCAAGAACTTTGAAGAACAAGCTCTGATACCAGTTGTTAGGAGATCCAAACATTCAAACACACATAAATTTACTTGGTTCGGCAACTTGCCTACTCCACGGAGCTACTGGTTTGTATCAATCAAGCTCAAAAGCAATACAAACAACAAAACAAGGAGGAGGAGAAAACTTCTCAACTCAACTCAACTCTCACCTTTAGTTCTCTCTCTGTGTTTCTCTCTATTTCGTGCTCTATATCAGCTATCAATACACCTTCTATTTATAGCTGAGGAGGGAGATGATTGTTCAATAATGGTGGGCAAGTTAGGCACCCACCATTTGACTATAACTTCAACCATGACTGCCACCAAACATGGCTGCCACCAACCATGGCTACCACCGGCCATTTGTGTCCATACACATAACATATAAAAGGTAGTTAATTAATGTTGACATCTTAAGATTAATAACAAATTGAATGCTATATGTTTGTAACCATAGCCAATTTGTCATGTTTCATCGTAATACATATGGTGTGGTTGGGCTTGAACTAATAAAAGATCAATGCTATGCATCGTTTCTCTAGAAAAAAGAGAGAGAAGAAATTAAGGTCATTTAAGTTAAGTGTGAAGTTAGCACTAGATTTAGCTTTATGATTATCAATTGCTTCGGGTATTTTTTTAAGTCGGTATATACATTATCAGACATGAATATGTGAACCTAGCACTGTGGGTGTATGTGCGTGAAATCAACTGAGTAAAAATATTTTAAAAGCTTCTTTTTTAAAAAAAAAAAGTGTGAGGGTATATTTGCTATCCTTATCAAGAGTTGAATAAAATAAAATAAAATAAAATAAAATATAAATCTTGCAATCTAATTTGAGGTTTGAAATTAGTAGTAAACAAGGGAGTATATTCCTGGACCATCAAACTAGGTTCTTGAACTATTAACACTATAAATTGGTATGTTTGGTAAAGCATAAACCAATCACTTAGTTACTTATTTTTACTATAGAGATGTTTGCACTTGATTAAGTTATTCATCATATAAACAATATGAGCGATCAAGGACAGGACACACCAACTAGTGACATTTAAAAAGTTTGTTTGGAGGTTGACGATTAGATTATGAAATGTGGTTGACAATTGATCAGACACTTGGGCAAATTTATTAGCACCCCCCTCCACAAAAAAAATAAAATTCCTTTTCTAATTTTAAATGAAGATATAGTGATAAATTTATGATTCGCTAAATCTCACAATCCAAATCCCACGTCCATGTGAAAATCCTGCTCCATCTAATTACTTGAATTAGGAAGCTGTTATCTTCTCATTTTTCTCCTACAAGACTTATGACGAGATCACCTCAGGAATCAGGACGGTGGTGGTGGTCAGGAGCATATTAATAATCGGTAACTAAGAGGATGGATGTCCTGTGGGCAGGCAAGACAGCCAGCAATAAATACGATAGGTTCAGAGAGAGCTGTTCAATTTTGAAAAAGAATGCTTACACTAATGTGTCAGGCATATATTTCTGATCAGGGTTAACAAAGGGTGAGTTGTAACATGGTGGATGAGAAAAAAAGTGACCTAGCTATAGTAATATTTCGCATGTGCAAGAAAGAGATCTTTTCTCCTCTACGAAAAATTATTTACCTCGTCTCTCTTAGGGGCAAAGAAAAATAAAGAAAAGACTTATGTTTTTAAGTTAATGGTCTTGTTAAATATAATAATACATTATTTCATCTGAAGAGGGACGGCAAAGAAACTTAAAAGCAGCTTAATATTTCCTAAGAAGAATTGTTTCTTCTCCTGCAGTGGAGAGGTTCAACTACCACCTAACCTTTTTTTCCATGCCAACAAACAACGTTTCATGAAACTATCAATTCATTTATCTGCTATCTGCAATTGTGTGTTTCACTCTCTTTATAAACCCCCCCCCCCNNCCCCCCCCCCAACCCCTCCCCACACATGCCCCTCACGTTTTAATGAAGCGAGGCACTTTGGGGATCGAGTGGTCACCAAGTTAGGGATATATTGTTTCTACAACCATTTTCAAGAACTCTAAATCAAGAAACCAAGACGAAGAAGAGGAATGTGTGCTTGGAATATTGACATTCTTGAATAGGAGCAAATAATTTCCTTCAAATTTTCCTTGCATAGCTAGCCAATCATTATTCTTTCTTCTATCCGTCCTTGTATTCTTCTCTTTGGGGTCTAATCAACTATTTTAAGTGAGGAGTAATGATGCCTTCTAGTGAAATGGCTGTAATGGGAAAAACCATAGTGATTTTAAGTCTAACAGGTAGGGTTTTACATGATGCTGTGAGCTTCATTGTCTTCTCTTTCCTAGACATCCTTGATCTCATTCTATGTTTTACATTCAAAGCTGTGGACTTCATCATTGAAGCTGAATGGAAACCTTGTTATCGTACCTCAGCTAAAGAAGCCATCACTAGTAGCGGCAAGATCTTGGTCTCTGAACAAGGTGAGTCCAAGATTGTTTGCCTTACTTCTACCACGTTAGGGTTAGAAGAGATCTCAGATACTCTTTACACTCGTCCTTCATTAGTCTCTGAGATTTCAAAATCAACCGTAAATGAGCTCAAGAGATTCAAGGTGGAGGATAAGTCCAGTACTGTCACTGTACAATCATCTGAGAAGAATATCAAGAAAGGAACTACGAGATCCACATTCACTGTTAACTCTACCGTTGTTGGAATGCTTCGAGGGAAGATTGGAGGCCAGCAATTATATCCCACTTCAAGATGGTCTGATTGTGATTGCACGTCTTGCACCTCGTGGACCGCTTCTAGCAAAGAAACCCTCTTCGTTAGAGCTGAAGGACCTAAAGGTAAACACAAGTGTCCTAGCAGCATATGCATGTACACTAATTACTCATTTATTCATTATAATTCTAACATGTCATGATTAGATTTTGGTTTGTAATGTTCGATCAGATAAGGCAAAAGAAGATGTCCTCTTCGTTCATGGATTCATTTCATCTTCAGCATTTTGGACGGAAACATTATTTCCGAACTTCTCAAATGCAGCTAAATCAACCTACAGACTGTTTGCCATTGATCTACTAGGGTTTGGGAGGAGCCCTAAGCCAGCTGACTCCCTTTACACATTAAGAGAGCATCTGGAGATGATTGAACAATCCGTTCTTCAACCATACAAAGTCAAGTCCTTCCACATTGTTGCTCATTCTTTAGGCTGTATTTTGGCCCTGGCACTTGCCGTAAAACACCCTGGCTCGGTCAAGTCCCTAACCCTCCTTGCACCGGTAAGTTAGTTTTTATTTCTGATGTTGTTTTGTAACTGTTTCCATTATCCATGAAATGATTCACAAAATCGTTCAAAATTCCTATTGCATTAATTAGTGTATAACTGGTTTATTTGACCGTGGCAGCCATATTACAAAGTACCAAAAGGTGTACCGGCAGCACAACATGTGATGAAACAAGTAGCTCCAAGGCGTGTGTGGCCACTAATTACGTTTGGTGCATCAGTTGCGTGCTGGTATGAGCACATCACCAGAGCAGTTTGTCTTGTCATATGCAAAAATCACCGGCTGTGGGAGTTTCTTACAAAACTAGTCACACGAAACAGGTGAATTCTCATCAAACCCCACCACCTTAAAAACTGTCCTAACAATTCAAGTGCTGGCACTAGTAAAACTCAACAATCGAAACTTCTCGTTTGGTTCAAAATCAAATTTTCTTCATGTTTTTTGTGCTCAATTTCATAACTACCCTCCAAACCTAATATCATATGGTGTGGTATTAATTAATTTCCTTTATTTTTCTGCCATAAACATAATATTTAATTAAGAGAAGGATTTCGCTGTATTCCTTTAATCTAGTTTCTCTGAGAAAAAGGTAGGGATCTTCGGGCTTAAGCTACATAACTCATCTCAACTAGTAATTTTGGACCTACTTCTAATTAATTAACACTTTTAGAATAACAAGAAATGAAGGAGACCTGGCATTGCACAAGCTAGTCAATTCCCTTACACCGACGATGACCCCTAAACCCCATTCAAATTAAATACCTGTCCTTTCCCTCATTAATAGCGGGACAGATGCCTGAAATCTCTCCGATCCATTCACCGGGTCCATTTTGGGATAGTTTAGAAATATTTGTTCCATAGATTTTGAGCATTCCAATAATTAGAGAAATAACATTTGTGGTAAATACTAACAATATATTTATGATTTTAAAGAGTAAATAGTATGATTCTATTAGTTATTTTTAATTTTTTTTAAAAAAATTAATAGATATGAGCAGCTAAAAATATTTTTTTCATTTTTAATAGGTTATGTATTTTATTTTGTCTCCTCTTTATGTTTGTTTATTTTTTTCAGGGTAATGCTTATAAAATAATTAATAAAATATTACTAATTAACCGACATAATTTTTTTTGGTATTAAGATATTATTAATTAGCTAATAGTATAAAGAGAAATTTTATATTATTTTTAAAATAAATATCATTAGTTATTCGATGATAAAAAGAAAAATTACTTCCAATTTCATAAGAAATAATAAAAATATTTAGATCAAACATAAAACTTTAAATTCTTTTCTTCTCTTTTCTTATATCTATTATATCTTTTTATCTAAGAAACCGTTACAGTAACTTGTAGAATAACATATGGTCTCAATCCAAGTTCCCGAGCCCCCGTTATAACGGGGGCCATGGTGGACCGCAGCATAAATGACAATTGTCAGATCGTAATTGAAACTGTTGCTTTCTCTTGGTTATTGTTGAGATTAATGACAGACCACCGTACAAGTGTCCCACCAAGATTTAGGATCTTAGCCCATAATTTTTTGGCCCTTAACTGGCTAGCTAGATCATCTTCGGCCGCTTTATGGCATTGGTAGGCTTTGTAAAGATGGCTCACATGTGGTGCTGCTGGATGATTTGGCAGACCTCCTCCACTTGTTCAAACCATGAAATTGTAAATTTTGGATTGACAAATGATGATTCCTCGTTTTAAGACTTGCAGATAGGAGATTTTAAAATCACATAGGTTAAAAGTGTGGTAATTTGTTCCCACTAATGCAGTATGGTTGGGATATTTGTAACTTCCTAAATCTTTAAATTAGGTTTCTAAATTTATTAATTTTGATGGCCACTTGGGGAATTTGTGGATCTTATTTTAATATCATGTTGGTTTTGAGCAAGCAAGCCAAGAAAGAGTTGGCAAAACTCCTTCAGAAGGACAAAAATAGTAGTAATTAACCATTAAATGTAATACACAAGCGGTAGGTGAATCGTTCATTTTGGAAGTTACTCTGGAAGGTGAAAACATGTGCCAAGTGATGGGGACAGGTGTTTGGTGCAGAAATAATCCTGTTTTCCTTGTATATTTTTCTTCATACGCTCTGCTTTAATTTACTCCATGCAAAATGATCTCCGATACCCTATTGACATAAATGCAAAACTGTGACAAAAAATAAAAATAAATGTATAGGATGAAGACGTTCTTGATTGAGGGGTTCTTTTGCCACACCCACAACGCTGCATGGCATACCCTACACAACATTATATGTGGCACCGGCAGCAAGCTTGATGGGTACCTGGATTCAGTCCGTGACCACCTCAAATGTGATGTCATTATCTTCCATGGCAAAAATGATGAGCTTATCCCAGTTGAATGCAGCTACAATGTTCAGCAAAAAGTCCCTCGGGCTCAAGTTAAGGTGATCGACAATGAAGATCATATCACAATTGTTGTAAATAGACAGAAGGTCTTTGCTAGGGAACTTGAAGAAATCTGGAGGGGAGGAGACCGAGTGGTTAATTAAGACCCTCGTCTTGCTCAAGCTCGATCAAATTAAGTCGCCGCATAAATATTTCCTGTCAAAATATTTAGGTATAGTTAATTAAATTGTCTAAGATTGGCAGGTTTTACATTTAGTGCTACTTCAAGCTCTTTGAAGTCTCTCAACTGGCTTGATGATCGTTATAGCGAATTTGATAAGATAAAGGCAAGTGAATTAAATATCTCTTGGCAACAAATCTTCTTGTTAATTGCATGTTGCTTGGCAAAGTTCACATTCTTACAAGATTTAATTGATTTCTTTTTTCTTGGTTGTTCCTTTCATAAATAGCGTTCCATAAATTGTACGGTCACTCCATAAATTATTCTGTCAGTTTAGCGGAACTAGTCAGTATAAAAAACAAAAATAATTAAATAGTATCTTAATTGATGTTAATCATCCTCAATTTAGCAGTTTTTTTTTATTTATTTCAATGTACTTTTTTTTCATGTCATATAATTGTCCTTCTTATTTTATTTATCAAGAAAACAAATTGAAAACGAGCATGGAATTAATAAAAGAATTAAATTATACACAAATCTAAAATAATATGGGCTAAATACATAGTTTCTAACGCTACAAGGATTAATTATATTTAACTTTACCAAACTACAAGGACTAATTACTCTTTGGTTTTTTTAAGAAAATTGGAAAAGCATTTTCAGAAGAATTAATTGATTGGTAGAAATAGACCCATGACATTCTTAAATGAGATATCAAACACATTCACCCACTCACTGCTAACCAATATTTAACTAATTAATACATGCACTTATCCATCAACTAATCACTGTACAAGTAGATATTTCTTACCAATCCCCTGCAAACCATCATTAGTAACTTGTTCCGATGTATGATATTTTCGTATCTTTCTACGACTTGGTCTTGACCTTACCACACAATGCTATGAAATTGGAAACACTAAGCAGCGGACAAGTTGGAAACATTGTAGAACTTTAGGATTGTTGTTCTTTTGGGAAGTCATAGCTCCGTCACTTCCGATGCTCTGTCCATCAACACAGCTTATCATGCATCTTGCCGTAAGTGTCAATGAAAATTTATACACCGCAATGCAGGTGAATTAGCCTTCGTTTTTCTATTGAGATTGTACCTGCAGTGTTACCTGTGTTTCCTATTAAAAAGCATAATTTTGAAGTTTTTTACCTGAAAATGCATGTTGCACCATAGATGCAATTTCATTTCCAAACGGAACTTGTTAGATTTTTTTAAAAAAATTGCAAGATTGAATACATCTTGAAACTGCATTATTTATCTATAATATTTACTTTTATACTATAAAAATTAAAAATCTTAATTAATGAAGCTTCACTGTTCATATGAAAAATGAGAACTTTTTTTTTTAATTTAACCTTTTTTTTCTTTTCATTTCCTTTTTTTTAATTTTAATTTTAATTTTTTTCTTTTTAATTTCATTTTTAAAACCTTTTTAAACAGTTATTAATTATAATTATTTTTAGACTAATCAAGTCAATTAAATCACATTAAAACAACTTTTACATAGTTTAATTTTAAACTTGAGTTAAGAGAAAGTCAGGTCAAGAGGTTTTTTTTTTTTTACTTGTTATTCATGTTGCTTTTTTTTTTTTACTTGTTATTCATGTTGCTTTTGAATTCATCAAGCTGACTAAGTTTTATTAGAGTAACTTCTATATAATTTAATTTTAAATTGAGGTTAAGCAAAAAGTTTGATTACATTTTTTGAATAGGTAGTAAAAATGTTTTTGAACCAACTAAGTTAATTAGATCACATGTGAATAATTTTTATTTGGTTAATTTTAAAACTAAATTAGATAAAAAGTTAAATTAGAAAGTTTCAAAGATGAGTTGTTAGACAAAATTTAATAAAAATGTCAGATTAGTTATCTACAACTTGGATATTGAAAATTTTCCTGAGCTAACTGCAGTGCAGCACAAGTCTTTATATTATTATTATTCTACAAATTAGTAAAAAAAAAAAACGTAGGGTGGAAACACTACCACCTCAAGTTTTTTACTTTTTTCATTTACATCTTTTTTTATTAGGTCCTTCAAACCTTTTTTTATCACCTCAAATCTTTTTTTTCATTTACATCCATTTTTTATTGGATCTTTAAAAAAATATTTCCTTTGCATCTTTTTATTTTTATTTTTTATCAGATCCTTTTTAATATGAACGATAAAAACATGACAAGAGGCCTACTTTTATGTACAATGGACCGACAACAAGGCCTAATTAGTTGGAGTACAAGAGGAGGGCTTCAACTTCTGGTAACGAATCTGGCCTCAACTTAACCTTGGTTAAAGCCCTAATTTATCAGGAAGTTAATGGGCCTTGACTCGGCACCTTCTAAAACGATAGAAAAATAGAATTCCATCCGTCTCGATTAAGATATGGATTTATGGACAATTAGATAATGATGCAGTGATGGTTCGAATCACCATTTCGATAGGTCTGAGCTTTGCTTTTACAGCTTTCGTTGTTTGTCCTTAGTGCCAAATCTCCTAAAGCGCCAAGGAAAACTACGTCACCCCATGTGATTTCCTAGGGAGAAATCACTCAGATGCACAAATCATGCTCCTAGCTGCCAGTATAGCACCAATTTTCTGGTCCACAAGAATCACCGTCCAAGACTTCAATCCAGGATTCTCCATCTTGCGGGGGATATTAGGCAAAAATCACTCCCCTGCACAAATCATGCTCCTAGCTGCTAGAGGTTCACAACCTTCAATTCCTCAATCTTAATTAGCTGCCTGCACAACAGATAATAGCCGTTTCATCACCGACACAGTAGAAACCAAAACAACCTCATTCCTATAAATATAGTCGACAAGATACCACTAAAGCTAGCTCCCATAAATTATTGCTCATGGAAAACGCAATTTGACGTGCTTCTCTATGGGTACGATTTTCATGGCTACATTAACAAGCCAAAAACTCGTCCATCCTCGGAAGTAATGATTGATGAAAACCATGTCTTAAACTCAGGCTTGGGTGGATGAGACATGACAAGCTTCATCTACTTGGCATTGTTAGCCCTCTTAATCCTAAAGTCATTTATATTATTCACTTTGATGGATCATTATTTATATATCTCCACTCATCTATATGTGATATATTTGCTTAAAGATGCATGATTAAAAGAGTTAAAGTTAGGGTAATATCCAATATATCTAAATTTAGTAAAATATTGACATCAAATAACATGATTTAAGCCTACTTTTAAGTCAAACATTCTCAAGTTCAACTACGTGTGAGTCCAAGTACACATGAATCTAGCAAGATGTCAAACTCAACTTTCTTGAATTTAATCATGTATTAAATTTAGATACATGTAAGTCTAGTAAGGTGACATACCCATTATTTTTAGATTTAGCTATACCTTGAGCCCAAATTCATGTAAGTTTAACAAGGTATCAGATCCAATAATGCTGAATTAAAATGAATGTGAATCTAGCATCAACATCTTTAGGTTTAGTTATATGTTGAACCCAAACACATGTAGGTCTACCAAGATATAAGAACCAATATCTTTGAGTTCAACTGTGCACTAAACTTAAACACATGTGGATCTGATAAAATGTTAGATGCAAGCACTCTTAGATTCATTTACATGCTGAATCCAAATATATATGGGTTTAAAGAGATGCTAGACTCAACACCTTTTACATTTAGCTATGTGTCAATCTTAAATGTATATGAATCTGGAAAGACATCAAACTTAACATCTTAGGATAGAATTCTACCAGGGTACGATTTACTAGCCTACGATCTTAAAGCGACGTTGCCAAGTTGTTTCTTAAATGAATCTAGAGCTCTTACTTCTTAAGTCATTGGGGTAGAATTTTACTTGCCCATGGCCTTAAAGAAATGGTGCCAACTTGGTGAAAAAATATGATCATTTAGAGATCTTATTCCTCGAGTCACCAAAGGCACAATTCTAATATCCAACGGTCTTAAACGATGTTGCCAACTTGATGAAAAATACAATCACTATTAGAAGTTTGCGTCAATCTCTAGATAATCCTTTACAAAGATAATAACCATATCTTCCTAATGACCTTTTTCCCAAGAAAGAATGGACATATTAGGTTCTTTTTCAAAGTTTACAGGGAGTTGATAATTCACTCTGGTAGTTATGGATTACTTTATCAAATGAATGGAGGCCAAAACTTTGATAAATATTAACACCAACAAGATCATCTTCTTCTTATGGAAGGTTATCATTTTCAAATTTAAGATTCCTAAAATCCTAGTCATTGACAACAGGATCTAGTTTGATAGCCATGAGATAAAAGAGCAATGTCAAAGACTTCACAACAAACATCATTCCCCTTAAGTGTCTTACATTTATATTAATGATCAATTCGTTCTTACTAATCAGGTCCTTTTAAATGGACTACAAAAAAAGATAATAGATGTCAAAAAACTTATATCATAATTCTAGCTAAGATTAGGTACCCAAGTTATCGAGTAGTCCTTATATCTCTAGTTGTATAAAAATCTCATAAAGGCTTATCGTATTTTTATTAATATTACTATTGTATACATGATATATATATATATATATAGGAGATGACATTTATATTCTCTGAACCATCCAATGAGAAAAATTATATTTTTTCTATTATTTAAAATATTCATACTTTTATCATCATAACACTTATCATACACAACTAAAAATAAACACTCTTGTTCTTAGAATTAAAATTTTATTCTCTTATTTATTCTAATTTCTTATAAAAATCATTGGCTTTATTTTTGAAAGGTTTCTAATTCCCATTAAAATAGATTGTTTTGAAGGTGTCAAGTCTTATATCACCAACCATTGATTTTATGAAATTTGGAGAGAGGAAAATTGAAGTGAATGTGTGATTTATCAAATAACCATCTCAACTGAATAACTTAAGTTAGGTGAGGTTCCAAAATATTATTTATATTTTTCTCTAATACAACTTTTTAAATAAAAACTTTTTATACTTGAACTTGTATAGACTCAAATTATCTTATACTTAATTTTTACCAAATAAATAAAAATGATGAGATTTGAACTCATGACCATTTAGTCATCATGATTATAATATATACCATGTTAAATAACCAATTCAACTTAGTAGCTTAAACTGTTAGGTATGGTCTTAAAATATGATTTATATGATTATTCATTGTTTAAACACTTTAAAAACCTCATTCTTATTTATAATGGATATTTGAAACATCATCATGCTTATGTATAACATCTGCTCAAGCATTAAACCATCTTGCTAAACTTTATACTAATCCCCAATCCTTGAGAACTACATGATTAGTAGAACAATTTACTCCTATCAACCAAGTCATATAGCCTCCGATAAAATACCTTGCAACAATATATAATATTATTAAAGAGCCAACTTTAATTGGAGTACCAATTCCAAACCATTATCTCATCTTTTACATTATTAGTGGTCTAAGCGCTAAATTCAACAAACTTCTTGTTGTACTATGAGCGGGAAACACTATAATTAGCTTTGATTGAAAAAGTTTGGGAACACGATACAAACTGTGTTCCTAAGAAATTTATTTTTTAATTAAAAATTTATTTTTTTATATGTTTTAGATCATTTTGATGCGCCAATCTAAAAAATAATTTAAAAAATAAAAAAAATAACTATAACCACATTCCCTAAAGGTATTTATCAAAAAAAAATAATCCATCTAGTGGAATTCTTGATGTCATTAATATCAATGCTGCTCGTTTTTCCTTATTCAAAAATAAAAATTTATCAAGTAAAAAATATTTTTAACATAAAGGAAATCAAGATCAGCGTTTCCTTGATTTTGACAACCAAAGTTATAGAAATCAATCCTCTAAAAAAATAATTTAGTATTATTTTTTAATTTTATGATCAAAAGAAGTCACATTGCCTATGGATGCTATTATGTTAGAAGGCTATTTTCTTCATCAGGAACACTAATTGCTAATCCCATAACCTAACTTCTAAGCACTCGTATGAGGAAAAAATTGATATTGTTACTAGTGATGGTACATATTTAAATATCCCACATGTTGTTGACTTTACT
This sequence comes from Populus ilicifolia, assembly GCA_015708895.1. Classification (NCBI taxonomy): domain Eukaryota; kingdom Viridiplantae; phylum Streptophyta; class Magnoliopsida; order Malpighiales; family Salicaceae; genus Populus; species Populus ilicifolia. The sequence continues at coordinate 532,051 of SRLM01000117.1, read as the reverse complement.
TTTTTTATCTTATTCAACTCCTCTCTATTTAATGCCTTTTGTGTTCCATCCATAAAATAAAGCCAAGTTTATGTTTTGTAATTGCATAAAACCAATAACACCTTTTACCACGAGGACAATATTAGAGATTGTACTGATAATTGCTCATAGAAGACTATGTATACTGACATAATAATGAACATGATTTGAAAAATCACCTATATCCACAAGAAAATCAATATTATTAGATATAAAAAAATAATATAAAAACAAATATATGAAGGAGAATAATCATATCTATTCTAACTCAACTCTCATCTCACATACACTGCTGTACATGATAGCACAATTTATATCCATTGCAGCAGCTTTTTTTTCCTTTTCTTTTCTTTTCACTTTACTTTCTACACTTTCTCATTTTTGCTCACCATAATTATATTTCTTTTATAGACATAAAAAGGTAACTTCTCCGGCGAGTAATTTCCTAACAAGCAGTACCTCTCGCTCAGAGACATAGCAAGAATAATATTTACGAGTGGTCCAACATGGGAGAGACAGTGATACTGAAACAAGCTTGCATGAGGTTCAAAGTTTCTCTTTGTCTATAGCACGATAGACTTTGAGCACCCTTCATCCAAAATTATTCCCAATCTGATCTCCCAGTGTCATCTCCTTCACTTTTGTCATCTTTTTTATTATTCCTATCAATGCAATAAAAGCCATAAACTCCCAGTTGGCACTTCCACTCTAAAAAGACGTCATCCATTAGAGCTCATATCTACACTGATTTTTGGATGTTTATGCTACCATGACTTCGTATAATAATCTAATCAATTAGAGATCAAAGTTCTCCTTTCTACATCTGAAAAAACCGTATTTCTTTATATATGTATATATATGAACCACCAATCAAACCCACATATATCTTACGAATTGACTCATTGTTTACTTCTTCTTTTTTTATGTCCTATCTTAAGCAATAAAAAAAAAAACACGAGATTGTTCTCATAAAAAAACAAAAATGGGTTCTTCATAGTGAAAACATCCCCTCTAATTGTTAAATGTGATTCAATTAACGTGTTAGGGACTTGTCCTTTTCCAAATTAGATGAAACTTTCTCCAAAAATTTCAATTCCTAATTTAGTCAGTTTCCATCAATAAGACGCTCTGCTAAAGTGGTGGACCAACAACCTTTGACAATGAAAACAATTATAAATGCCTTTATATCTCCATTATCATTCTCCTAACATTGTACCTGGTTCTTTTTCTTAATTAATTGATTTTGTTGTCCCTGAAATATGTATTGGGGCCCAGAAAGTATCATCGAAAGCGCGGAGCAAGCTAATTATATTATACATCAGTGCAGCCTTTCTTTTTCTGAATCTAACAATTGATTATTAGTTCAGAGATATATATATACATATATTCATGCAAGAATCCCAACCAGGTCACCCAATCCTCAGTTATCACTAATTTAAACTTTAATCACGTGATGAACTCAGCATTTAGTGATCTTGAAAGGGAACAAAGACCTGACGGTCCCAGCACACTCTTGGGACCATATCCAATACTGTCGTGAAGCTTGCTAGCTGGGTAATTAAAGGTTTCAACGAATCTTGTCAATGCTAAATCTTTTCGATTTTCATGTATGATCACTTGGACTTACGTGATAATCTATGTCTTGGTTTTCAATTTTTAGTCACGTGCTCTATCTTCCCAGCAAGGTTCTTGGAATGTCCTGCATCTCTCTCTCTCTCTCGGAACGACTAGGACACCACCACATGCAAAACACAAGGCAAAAAAGAAGGGAATTCCTAAGCAGCTTTGACTTGAGAATCTGAAGTCTGATGGTGATCAATATTTGGTTTAACTTGACGATGCGTAATCGTGATTGATGTTTTCTATATATGGCTTCGAGAGTGAATTTTGAGCGAAGTAGTTTTTGTGTTTTTTCTTTGTTTTTATGCATTAAATAAAAACAGAAATGATTTATTTAATAAATACTATAAAAAAATCATATATGATGTTTTATTTAATTACATTACTACTGTTATTACCATGTGTTTTTTTTTTTTAAGTAGATCTCTTCTTATACGAGAAACCAATACTTTTATTTTCTACCAATTTATCCAATAAGTATTTAGGCCGATTTGTAGATTAATCTAAAAAAGAGCTTGAGTTACAAGAGTATGGAGTCAATTTAGAGGTCATCAATCAACTCATTTGTTTAATAACACACTACATTAAAAATGATTTAGCATGATGAATATAAATATTATTTAATTTTAATGCAATTTCTAACCTCAATTTCAACATAAATTTTACTCAATCTAAAAATATAAATAACAATTTAAAGATTTAAAGGTTAAAATTACAAAGATAGTTCAAATATCCAAAATACAAGCCAAACTTAAAGTCTTAAATATTAAAATGATAATAACCACAATCTATTATTAAAAAAAAAACAAGCTTCTTTGTTATTGGATAGTATTACTATTTTTACTTATTATTAATCTAATCAAATTTAAATTGAATTGGATTGAATTACTGGGATCATTAAAAAGCTACTTGAATTGAATTAGTTTTAGCTTGGGGAAGTCTTAGTGTGTGTTTGGCTTGAAGTTGTAGTTACTTTTTTTAAGGTTATAACTATCTTAAAGCATAAACCATATCTCATGAAAATAAAAAATAAATACTTTCTATATAGGTGCCATAAAAAAACACATAAAAAAAAACTAACCACACCTTCAATCCATCAGACAGTCAACTAAAAACTTGGCTATATTGAATTTTTAACATCAACTCATCAAATCAAAGAGGGCATTCTAGGGCTTGGCCTAGCGGTGAAAGGGGCTTGTCTCCTTCCACTGCACCTGGGTTCGAGCCCTGACGTGCACGCCTGTCACTCCCGCGGTGTCTTACATGCCTACTGGGTTTGCAGGGTATTCAGTGGGCCGTGGGGATTAGTTGTGGTGCGCGTAAGCTAGCCCGGACACCCCACGTAAATAAAAAAAAAAGGTATTATAATGATGCCCTAGATGGTCTTGGGTGCAAATATCCATGCCAAAAGTCCAAACAGCTGCCCCCTGATAAGTGCACCGTCCACGGCCGGCGGCCCGGGACAAAAGTTTTCTAGCTAGAAGGAAAGAGACGGCAGGAATATTATGTCCTGGTCAGAACAGCTCCACCTTCTTGACCAATATCTTACCCATTGATTGCTCTATGTGAAACGAAGCAATTAAGACATGAAATGCATGGAGAAAAACAAATTAAGCGAAAGGAAATGATGTGTATATATAGCAAGAACATCGAGTTCATGGAAATTAGGACCACTGGCGATCGACTTTACAGAGGAAAGTTCATTTTTCACACAACTTAATTTCAACCCTAGTTTTTGATTTCTCCAAAGCGAGTTTTCCTAAGGACAGATAGAAAAGAAATCATGGGACTCTGCAAGCATTTTGAAAATATAGGTCAAACTAAATGAATGCCAAACCGACGGGCACGCGCATAATTGTAAGGTTTCTTAGTCAACATTCAAATATTGCTCGTTATTGTTTGATCATCATGCAAATATAATATATACATAATTCCCCGGTAGAAACATCTCAAGAATGAAAACAATTCTTAATTTGTAGTCCTGCAATTATTGTTCTATTACTTAATTTTATTTTCTCACAAAGGAGGAGTGACTTTTTATATATATATATATATATATATATCTTTTGGGGTGTTTGGAATAATGATTGGAATTAGTTTTTAAGTATTTTTGCTTAAAAATATACATTTTATTTTTAAAAAAATTATTTTTAACATCAACGTATCAAAACGATATAAAAATATATATAAAAACTTAATTTAAAATAAAAATAAAATAATATTTTTTATAAACCGATGAGCACACCTCTACCCCAAACAACCTTTTGTGAGTTCTATATTTCTTAATTGCATGGATTTTTTTTCTAAAATGCATCGGGAAGGCATACCTAAACAAGCTTACCTGCTCCCTTCTTGTATTTGCATTTCTATTTTTTCCATTTCTCTTTCGCATTTTCTTTTCAAGTCCATATTCGTTTCTGAGCATTGAAGAATCCATTTTAGAGTCTTCTCTCATTCCATTTGTTTTAAAAATTAGCATGTGCTTAAAGTCGAAGGCTGACCAAGTCTAAACTACAAGTCTAAACTCCAAATGATTTTATACTTTTCTCTCATTCCATTTGTTTTATTTTTTTCATTAATCTTGAATTTAATGTACTTTTTACGAGATCTAATATTTCTTCTCTCATTTGTCCAATTTATCTAACTTACATGGGTTAAAGCTTAATCTAGTTTGTTTTTGTTTTCTTCTTGTATCTTATGTGTCTTTGGACCGCATCGAAAATTAATTTCATGTAGATTGTTAATATTTCAATTCTCAAATATTTTGGTAAGAAGATGTATCGAGTAAAAATAAAAATAACATAAATATTAGTGAATTTCTACAAAAACAAAATGCTAGTTGTCGGTCTATTTGTTTGTGAAATGGTATCAATTTCTTAAACCTGTATCTTAGATCATTAGTTTTCTCTATAAAATTTTCGTTGTATGTTTTATTTTGACTTACTCACAGCTAAATGTTAGTCCATTTAACTTTCTATGAAGAGAATTCTATTATATTTAGGTTCATTTTAAATCTAGCTGTAGAAATCTTTCACAATGCTAGTATAATAAAATCCTATCTCTGTAACATATATATATATATTCCAAAAACCAGATAGTTTTAGTTTTGTAATTCACTCTCTACCACATAATGCATGCTCTTAAATCGAGTGACACAAAATTAATTTATCCCCCTTGTCTGCTTCACCAAAATTTGCATCTTTTGACACAAATTAATATATCCACAAATTCCTAAGTCATTCAATTAGAACTTCCTATTTCTCCTTTTTATTCCTCTTTTGAGAGCAATTTCTCTTCTTTCTTGTTACACTTTATTATTATTATTATTATTATTGATGAGAAAGAATATTTGTAGGTGAAAAATAAAACATTGATTACCGTTTGTAATACATTGATTAGGTGAAAATAAAAACTTCGCTAAATAAAAGCTCAGTAGAAGAATATCCCTCAATAACGAAATTAAGAAAGATACAATATAGGAAAATCACTAGCTAGCAGCTACCTATGATGAATCAAAACATCATAAATTAACGTCCAAGAGAGAAGAACTGATCAGGTTAATCGACCTAGCCCTTTCAAGTTCTTATAAGATGACGCACAATCATTGAACACTACACTACTGATCATAGCTCTGCCATATGAACATATAACTTAATGAAGTATCCATGTGCTCAAATATTAAGATTCAACGATTGAAAGTATGTAATATTCATAAGATGAGTACTTCCAAAGCATATCCAGGGAGGAAACTAACAAGGACTAGAAAGATTGAGCAAGCAAGCAATTGACGTGCCTGCTTCTTCAATAAATCAAACTGACAGCATAATCAAACTCATCACACGATCTAGTGGGACAAAGCAAAGGAACAAGCAACTTAATTCAAGTACATATGCTAATATCATTTTATGTTCCTCGCGATAGGAACTTCACCTTGGAGCTTGCGTGATTTCGACGACGAAATTGAACCGTTTCTCTTACATCGTAGTTGGCCTATCTCTGCATTCTTTGAAAAATAGCAGCCCTCATCGCCTCTTCAGTTACCAATCCATCTTCAATCCTGATTACAACATCTTGCAGCACCAGCTCCTTGACCCTAGTCACGCTCAAATGATGAATTGGAAATTCTAGCTCTCTCAGTGTATCCATCAATCTTGCAGCAGGATAATTAATATCTGGGGACTGTACTCGAATCAGGCCGTCCGATCCCAAAATCTTCACATCAACTTCCACTGCATTATTGGACATATAATTTGGAGGAGGCCTTATGTGATTCACCATTGTGCTGGTGCTTTGATTGTCATAAATGTTTGCACAACTTGAGATTTTTGATTTCTTGGATACTACTTGTAGATTTGCTTCCAATTCATTAACTTTTCTCTTGAGCTCTTTGATATAAGTGACTGCATCTGCAAGCAAAGAAGCTCTGTCCATTTTTGACACATTTGGAACCACAGATCGAAGTGCGTAGAATCGATGATTAAGCCTCTCTCTTCGCTGCCTTTCTGCTTCTACATGGTTTAGAGGTGATTCCTTTCCACCTGGCTTTCTTCCTCTCTTCTTGAACCCGATATGACCCTCTCTGAATCCACCATCTGAATCAGAACGGCCCGAGTCGGAAGATGATCGGCCCTGGCCGAAGACCTCTTTTTTATTCTCTAGAGAAGAAGTTCTCTCCGTTTGAGGACTTGAAAACAACCCACTATCAAGGAGATTAGAAACATTACAGTTTGGAATTTGAGGTTGAGATTCATGGTTGGACTGCTTTGGAACCGGATTTGCATTAATTTCTGCACCGAAAATTGATTTGGCTAGTTGCACTAGGCTCCAATCTTCGCTGATAAAAACTGGGGAACCCAATTCGAGAACACCAGATGGAGTTGAAACACAGACGAAAGTCTGAATTCCATGCATCCGAGCTTCTGCAACTCTTTCGCATTCGTAAATTTGTAGTTCAGGATCACCTGTCAACCAAATTGAAGAACCAGAGGTAAATGCTCTGCCAAGAATTCCATCGCCAACGGCAAACACTCGTGTTACCGACACTGTGTAGTACCATTCAGCAGCATCACCATCAACCAATCTGTCCATGTCCGTATCCTCAGTGAAAAGAGACTTTCTTTCGATATTGAACCCGAATTTGGGATGGTTTTGTTTGTTGCTATCCTTGCTTGCGTACTTTTTATTGCCGCGGAAATGACCATCACCCCATGATAACACAGGCCGGCCACTAGCATCCTTTGATGCCTGCCAGAAGATTGAGTAAACCCACCATTCTGGCCGGCTATAAAGGAAGAATTGGAGGCGTTTTTGAAGCGTTGAAGAGGTTTCTTGAGTAAACGAGATGAGTGAAGAGGGGGAAGAGGGGGACAGTATCTCATCCATTGATCAATTTTCTTTTCTTTCTTTGGTTTTTTTGTGGCTTCTCTGCTCTATTTCACTGTGTTTGATAGAGTGCGAGAGACTGAGGGTAGTGCAAATTGTAGAAAGCCAAAAATTAATTAATCGTAAATGATAGAGAAGTGAGGTTATGTACAGAGATTTCTGCTTATAAATAGACTTCCGTTCAAACAGTCTCTTTCGTCATGCACAATTTTCACTGTTTGTCAACATTATCACGATAGTTTCTTACAGATATGATGATCCCACCCATTTGGCATAAACTATGTTCTGGTTTCATTGAATGTTGTCACATCAATCGTATAATGATTTTGATTGAGATTTCTGGTGACGTTTAAGGGCCATTAATTCTGTTTTTGATTTAACCCTTTTTCAGGACTTTGCTTCGATACGAGGGAAGATCCATGACTTGATTTTTTTATTTTTGTATCAGAACTGTTTGTGCATGCGTTATCTGCAACTAACAAATATCAGCCTTCTATTGTATAACACCATGTAAATCCAGGCGGCGGATTACTTTAATTATCTATATATTTTTTTTAATTTAATTTGTTGATGTTAAATTTTTTTATTTAATTATTATATTTTTATAATATAAATTTTAAAATTAAAAAAATAATTTAATTTAACAGGTTAATTCAATTGATTTAATTTTTTTAATTTTATTTTTTAATATTAATTTGATTGACAATTAAACTTTATAATTTCAATTGTTTACTTTTCATTAGATTTTCATGATATTATAAGGAAATTTTACTGTACCTCTCCTCGTAAAATACTATTTATTGAAATAGTATTTTGTTTTGTTTTTTCTTTGCATTTAATATTTTTTTAATTTTATTTTTTAATATTAATTTTTTTTATTTTATCATCACACTTCCTATGACACTACCTTGTAACCAAATTCATATCCAAGACTCTTGAGTCTGGTGCTGAAACTAGACCCAAGGCTCTTGGGTTTGGCGTTACAATCAAACTTACTTAAATTTGGATCATGAAAATTTAATATTTTTATTTTTATTATAATGAATATTATTAATATAATAATTAATAAATTTAAAAAATATATTAATATTGAAAAAAAATCACATATTTGATTTGAATGGTAAAATTAAAAACTATAAGAACTTGAGTAAGGCATGTTTAATATTATTAATATTATTATTTTTATTATTATTAATATAATAATAAATTTGAAAAAAATATTACCATTTAAAAAATCATAAATTTAATTTGAAGAGTAAAATTAAAAATTATTGTTGTTGCTGTTATTGTCGTTGTCGTCGTTGTTGTTGTTATTGTTGTTGTTGTTGTTATTAAATTTAAAAGAAAAGGTTACTACAATTAAAAAGACATAAATTCAATTTGAATGGAATAAAAACTATAAAAACTTGGATATGATAAGTTTAATAATATTATTAATATTATAAGTATTTTTATTATTATTAGGGGAACCAGACCCTAGAAACTTGGATCTGATTGGGGTGTTAGGCCCAAGTTTATAATCACTAGTATTATTTTTATTGTTATTGTTATTATTATCATTGATTAAATTTTTAAAAAAAATATTATTATTATTGAAGAAAAACCAAAAATTTAATTTTAAGGATAAAAAAACTATAACTTGAGTTAGATAAGTTTAATGTTATTATTATTTGTATTATAAGTATTACTATCAGTATTATAATTAATGTCACATGCCCCTCACGTGGCGTCGCTTGGCGATTCTTTTCATTTCATTTACTTGATTTAGGGTCTTGAGAGTTGTCACCCGGAAGTCATCACCTAGTATTTAATTGAGGGCTACTAGAAAATTCAGGTGTACTGATCTTATCAGAGATTCAAGGATAAAGGAGTGGTTATAGCTAAAAAATGTATTAGCATCCCTAACACACCCTACCTAAGATAAGTTATTTTGTGATTTAAAATGATTTAAAATATTAGTCAAATTTTAAAGTTTTAATAAATCTGTTATTAAATTCCAGAATATATATAAAAACATATTTTATATTATCATGAAAAATACAACACAATTTTATTTATTCTTAAATTATTTAACCATATTCAAATTTATCACTTAATTCGTTTTTTTATCCTTTTGATTTTATAATAACATACATAAAAATATATAATTCAATAACATATATAAAAAGATACAAACACACAACGTATCATTATTTTTTTACTGTAATATACTTACACACACCCGTAACTAAATATAAAATAATAAATGTTCAAAACAATCAAAATAACACAATAAACAATTTAAATTTACAAAAAAAAAAACTAAAATCATGAATAGCGCCGAAAGCCCCAAGTCATGGGAATAGTGTTGTGAAGCCTTTGCGTCGCCTGAATAGTGGTGACGCATCCACTCCACGAGCCACTGCCACTGGTGATGTGTGGTGTGTGGGTTAACGTGCTGCCACTAGAAGTCCAAACAAACAGGGGATCTGTAACGACCTCTTCCCCTCTTTCTTTTCTTACCGCAATGACTTACAAAACTAAAAAACACATAAGCAAAGTTTTTAGTTCTCTCTTTTTCAGATTTGTTTCTCTCTCCTATCTTTTTATAGATCTAGTTTTTTCAAATATGTTTTCCTTTCTTTCTTCCTTCTTCTAGAGGTTGATGAATCTAGGGTGAGGGTTGAGGCTGTTGTGTTAGGCCAAAGTTTCTAGTTCTCTCTCTTTTTCAGATTTCTTTCTCTCTCCTATCTTTTTACAAATCTAGTTTTTTCAGATCTGTTTTACTTTCTTTCTTCCTTCTTCTAGAGGTTGATGGCTCTAGTGTGAGGGTTGAGGATGTTATGCTAGGCCAAAGTCCGTTACAAAGAGGCAGAGGGTCATGGTACTTCTTATGATCAGTTATAGAAGATGAAGAAAGAGTGGGGGCGATCTTGGCTAGTCTGTGGCTGTTGCTGATGGGAAAGGAAGCGTTACTACTAGTTGGTTAGTTAGAGGTCTGTGAGATTGCAAGGGGGTTATTGCTACTAGAAAAAGGAAGAAACCAAAGGGTGAAAGTTAAGGGACGGCTGTCTTTGGCTTGCTTTTGACAGAAGGCTAAAGAAACGCTGATCACTGAGAGATGGTGAAGATGATGGTTGATTTGGGTCAAGGCTGGAATGGGAAAGGGGAAGTTCTGAAATGGCAAGGGGTGAAAGCAGCGACTAGAGGTTCTCTCTCTAGTTTTTGGCCTTCAGGGAGGGAGGTGGCTCTGGTTGGTTCTTAGAGATGAGGAAAAACTAGAGAGAGGAGTTGCTGCAATTGGAGGAGAAGAGTGTCTAGTGGCTAGCCTCTCTAGAAAAAGGAAAAGGAGGCTTTAGTTTGTTTTTTTTTTTTTTTTTTTGGTCTAGGAGAAAAGGGGGCGGCCACCCCCTATAGATAACTTAAGTTTAGGGTTTATTTGTGTTCCTCCCATTCAAAATCCTCTCCTCGTGAGCCAAATTCTTCTCTTTTTTTAACTGTAAACTAGTATTTATAGATAAAATATTGCAATATTTTCAAACTAGTCTGTCAACTTTTCTTTTCTTTTTTTTCTTTTTTTTTGTAAATTTTGATTTTTTTCTTATTTTTTGGTATTTTTAAAAGAGAGCAATATCAACGTCGACTCAATAAGAAAAATTAGTGATTATAAAATTAACGCGCTAAAAGTTTAACACGTTCAAAATATCTTTGAAAATTTAAATTATTCTAAAATGACGTTAAAAATGCTAAAAATGATGCAAATATATCAAATATATATTTTTTTTGGGTGTTTCTTTGTTTTTTTTACTATTTTTTATTTTTCTAAAAGTTTATCAAAAACATGGGTTAAAAATTAGGTAGCAACAATTAATATTATAAATATTACTCTTAGATCAGGCATACAGTCAGACCCAAGGCTCATGGGTTTAACTTAACGTCTTGGATTTTAATTTTTTTATATATTTTTTATGCCAAAAAAATAGCTCGCGGCGTAACGCAAGCTACCTCACTAGTATATATCAAATCTTGATAGCCAATAAGTTCGGTAAGACTAGTATTATTGAATTAAATTCTTAAAAAAAACTAAAAGATAAAGGGTTTCATTGTAAGGTTTCAAAAGGTACTATTTATTATAATAATATTTTTTTCTTTGATTTTTTATTAATATTTTATTAGTTTTATTCTATAATATTAAATTTATTCTTTATTGGGTTATCTTACTCTTATAATATTAAAGGCGGGTTAACCTGGTTGACCTGAGTTTTTTTTTAATTTTATCTTTTAATATTGGGTTGATTGAAAATTAAATTATATGATTTGTTTTGTTTGCTTTCTATTAGGTTATTCCGATTTCATGGTCAGGGCATAGTATTTAAAATATTAATCAAAGTTAACTTGGGTAAATTTTTATCTTTCTTTAATTAATTTTTTTTTAATTTCATCATTCAACATTGAATCAATTAAGAATTGAGGTTTATAATATATTGTAATTTTCTTTCTATGAAGATATTTTGGTCACATGATCAATCTGTTTTTGGTACTTTTACCCCGGATAAATTAGATAGTTTTTATGATTTTTTAGAAGTTATTTTAGTCTTATGATCCATATCACAAGTCCTTCAACATTAAATTTGCTTTTATTGAGTTGTTGTCATCCATTATCAAGGTCATAGTTAACCCAATTGACTCATTTTTCTAATTGAGTTTTTTTTTTAATTTTATCATTTAATATTATATTTGATTATGAGACTTTATCATTTCTTTTGGTTTACTTTTTATTAGATTATCTCGGTCTCATCTGAAAATGGTGTTTAACTAGTTAACCCATGTTGTCTTTACTTATTTTTATGTTATTTTCTTAATTATAAATTTTATTATTCAACATTATATATGACAAGGTCGATTTGAAATTGAGCCTAGTGAATTGTTTTAATTTACTCTTTATGGGGTTATCTTAGTCTCATAACTAGAGTTACAGACAAGTTAACATAGATTAAATAATATTATTTTTTATTTTTTCCTATGATTTTATCTCACTATCATGACCCGAGTCATGAGTTTAGCATATTGATTCAAGTTGTTTTTTATGCTCTTTTTTTAATTTATTTTTTTAACCCCACCCTTTAACATTGGGCTTATTAAGATTTGAGAATTGAAATTTATACTTTGTTTCACTTTTTTTTTATAAAGCTATCTTAATCTTATAACTCGGGTTGCAAATTTGAACGATTAACTCGGGTCGCTTTTTCATATTTTTTGAAATAATTTTTTTCAATTTCATCCTTTAATATTGGGTTAATTGAGAATTAGGTTTTATAATTTATTTTGATTTGCTTTCTATATATAGGGTTATCATGGTCACATAACTTAGATTGCAAGTTTGATATGTTAACTCGGGTTAATCTAAGTCAATTTAATATACTGTTATTTTATTATTAAAAGAAATATTTTTAAAATTATTTTAGTTAAATTATATTTTTACTAGTTGTTTGGGTTGTTTGCAAACTTGTCAAATTAATATCTAAACAATTTAAATTTTTATATTAAAAAAAATATTAATAACATCTAAATATTTTTTAAATTCAAGGAAAATTTATCCCAGCATATCACAGGGCTATTAAATGATCTAGTTATTATTCAAGAGGTTTAGAATTCATTATATATATATATATATGTGTGTGTGTGTGTGTGTGTGTGTCTATATATATGTGTGTGTGTGTGTGTGTGTGGCGCAGCAATCCCATTGAGGAGATGTACCGAGTTCAGAAATATAAATGCAAGTCAATCTTGGTTCCTACTTACTGATATTTTATTTGGTCGGAATGGTCGGTTTACTGAATTATTCCTGGCTCCAAAGTCAATTCTTCACATTCTTGTAGTTGAACTATAAACATTTTGATAATTAACATCAAATATTAAAACTTTATTTTAGAGTAATTAGCTTGAAACAAAATTTAATAGAAAAGGCAAATTATTGCCTGTAGCCAATCATAAATAATATGGGACTAGGCTGAGAGCTTGTGATGAGTTCGTTAGTCTAGTTCGCCCACTAACAGATTTGAATGCAAATACCATGAAAATCTATTTGAGTTTGGTCCTAGCAAACAATCCCAGTAGTTCAGTCACCAATTAGCATGCATAGGCTTTGCTTTGATCAATTAAGATATATTTTTTACTAATGACAAGTTCTCCAACATTACTTCGCAACGTGTAGAATTTTTATTTCGCTAAAATTCAATGTGATGATTCTTAAATTCGGACATCTATATTGCGGGCGTACCTTGAACAGACTTAGCAGGTGTAACTTGTAGAAGTGGCAATTGACTTGAACTTATTAAAAGGGTAGATATAGTTTAAGATTAATCTCCACCCCAAAGACAAGTCTCGAGCATAATTAATATCCAATGCATATAGTTTTAACGAGGATATTTATGACTGAATGCACCCTCTTTTTTCCATGTTGACAAACTAAACCAAAGTGAACGAGCACTGAGGAAAATCAAAATCATCCCACGTGTGCTAAAATTAACTTGACCCTCCTTAGAAAGTATTAACTTGAGGCTTTTCAACTTGACAAATAATTTAATCGAACCGCTTTGATATAACATAATTACAATGTCTTAATTATTAATGAAGACTTATTAGTTCAAAGCGGTTCGATTAACTTGCATGGTGTGGGTAGTAAAGCTCCTTCAGCGTCACCGAATGCATCACCATTTTTCTTAATTTCAATCTGTCGACTGATTAGTTTAAAGCGGTTCGATTATCATGGCGTACGTGGATAGTAAAGCTCCTTGGCGTCACCGAATACATCACCATTTTTCTTAATTTCAATTCGCATGCCACTGTCTTTAATAGAAGACCTTAAAAATGGAAAAATATACGTTTTCCATTGTCGCTGTATAATTGATTATTTTTCTTGTGCACACTATGGCACATGAAACACGCCCTCGAGTTGGAAATTTTTTATTTTTTCTTTATTGAGGACAGGACAATCTTAGGCATGCAGTTGCTCTCTCTCTCTCTCGCACACACGCACAGCTTGTTAGTGGATCCCGCACATGATATTGTCCCTAGCCAGGGGATGAAAGAGCTTGCCAAGGTCTCTTTGCACATTTAGTTTCTGTGAGAAACTAATTCTTGGATACAGCAGATAAAGTGATCGTACGATGGAGAATTAGCCCACCAAGCACCTCGAAAAATAAATGGAAAAAGGGTGAAAGAGAAAGAAAATACCTTCCTGTCGTGAACATCATGGTTCTGTTGTCCTCGTGCCTGTTATTACACGGTTTGCCTCATTGACCTTAATTACGTCAAATGATGTGCTCAAGACTATTGGTACACGGTTTGCCTCTTGTCACATGTCCTTTCCTGTTGTTTTCGTTTTTGGTAGCAAATACATTCAGCAAGGCATGGCTAGTGTAATTGCTATTGAAACATCCGAACAGCTTGGAGTCCGAGGGGTTTAAACGCAGAAAATATATAAATTATATTTTGATGTTTTTTAATAATTTAATTTATTAAACTGTAATGAATTTTTAATATAATTTTAGAGTTTTATTAACTAAATAGTCACAACATTCTATTTTCTTTTTTTTAAGTAAAAATTAATTAATAATACAAAGTTGAGTTTGTGGAAGTTTCAAGTATAATATTCTTCTACTTTAAAGTGTATAAAAATAATATAAATTATATATTAAAATCTCCATTTATTTCTCTCATGGTTTAGTATATACAATTCAATTTCAATTGGATAATCAGACAATAAAAAATAAAATTCACATTCCAGACATAATTTTGTTATTTTAACTGGAATGAACAATTAAACTTAATAACCTCCAATAACAATAGGACAGGTCAAATGATTTGCTCCGTTATATTATTGCAATTTTTCTTTATTTTTTGGTTTTTCCTTTTGATAATGATATTTCTACATATTTTACATAAAATTCATTTGCTAGAGAGTTCTGTGAATAGAATTTATCATCATGCATATGCTTGATAAAATATCAAGCCTAGATAATATGAGTATAGTTTTATTTTCAAGCTTAATATCTTGGTTCAGCTACATATTAAAATTAATATATGAGAGTTTGATAAGCTAATAAATATAATATATTTGGATTTAGCCACGTACTAATACTTTTAAATTTGTTAAAATTCTATATTCAACTTATTTGGGTATTGAAAGTACTAATTCTTTTGATGTTTTGTTAATTCTAAATACTTCTTTCCATCAAATTAAATAAGTTCAAGGATTTTATTTTTTTTTATTAAAAGTACTTTTCAGTTCTTTGTAGAAAGTACGAGTATTTTTTTTCCTTAATTCTCCCATCTCTATCTTTCTCTATCTTAACTTTGAATACTTTTATCGGTTAATTACCATAAGGCTAAAGTAATGAATTCTCGAAGTTCCTTGTCTGTTGTTTTAATATGCTAATTATATATTTGAATACATATGTGTTTGTTAGCTAATCTATTAGTTCTTATGAGAAGAATTAAATTTACAGGCTTTTTTTTCTGAATATTTATAATACATGTGATATAAAAGGATATTTGACCCGGGACACTTTCTTCATTATTTTTACCATAGTAATGTTTATCATATTATTTTTTAATTGTTAAAATTTTCTAGGTTATGAGTTTGAGAAAAGTCGAAGACAGCCTGCTAAAATGAGCATAATTGATCCGACTGTTACAAGGAGAGAACTGGAGACCATATGACAATCTAATGTTTGATATGATACATCTCAATAACCTTTTAACTGCTTTTTTTGTGAACATTAATAAAACATTGTTTATTCACAGTAATAAAACAATGGCAAGGCGAGTGAGAGTTGCATATTGCCAAACCGGCCCCTGCAGCCTATAAGTATCCTTCAAATACAAGGCCTGGTCTTTGACAAAGGGGATAGGGAATATGCATGAGACACAATCAACCATTTTAACACTCCCAAAAGACTTTTGCGAGTAAGATTTCTGAGAGAGAAGAACTCCTTTAGAAGAATTATGTACTTAGGTCCTTGAGAAACAAGAAAGCTGAGAAATAATGATGGGATGATGAAGTGCAACATGTTGCATATAAATTCATGAACCAGATAGATAAAAAAAAAGGTTGTGAAGAAATTTAAACGTTTTAAATATATATAATCTGAAAAAAATGATTATAAATTTAAATTAGATTCGACAAATAAATTAAACTCAAATTGATCATAAGATTTTACAAACTCAGTTCTACAAGGGTTCAGTTTGTTGTAACTAGGCCTAATTCAAATCAGGCCGGAAGTATATTGTTTTGTTATTTTAATTATTTTCCTAGCTTCTTAATTTTGAATTTTAATTAATTTTTCTATTTTTAAAAAATTATTTTTGTAAGGTCGGTTTTTATCTTTGTATAAACAATCAATATGTTATTTTATTAATTACTGACTTTCCAAAAAAAATATCATAGTTTTTTCTTGCTATTTTTCCATAATTAAGTATTATAAACTTAGGGTTCGAGAACCAAAATCCTAACTTTTTTCCACGATATATGTTAGGAATCCCCCTATAGAAAACTCCTTGCCGATTGCTTGAATTATAGCAGCAACCATAGACGTATTGTTGCCATTAATAAGCAATTCATCAACATAAATTAGCATATAGATCCTCACTTCCTTCTCCTGGTAAATAAATAATGAGAAGTCTGTTTTGGAAACAACAAATCCAACGGAACCCGAAACAATGAGATGACCTCTCAAAACAAGCTCTAGGAGCTTTTTTGAACCCAAAAAGAGATTTCTCGAGTTCGCATACCAAGTCAGGTGTTTGTGTGGATCCTCAAGCTCCTCGGGTTGTAACGTCTTCATTGTGTGTTCCATTTAAGAAAGCATTAGAGAAAACTTGTTGACGTGGATGCCACTGATTCGAAATGGCAAGTACCAAAAAAGTACGTATAGTCGCAGGCTTGATTGCCAGACTAAAAGTCTCTGTAAAATCAATGCCGCGCTGTTGATTCAAATCCTTTAACTAATCTAGCTTTGTACCTCTCCCTGTTGCCATCTGCAAGTAATTTGATACGGTATACCCACTTGTTGCGAACCACATTTGCTGCTACTGGTTTGGGAGCAAGTATTATTTTAAAATTATAATTGTAATTATTTTTTAAAAGTATTTTTTATTTAGAAATATATTAAAATAATATTTTTTATTTTTTAAATATTATTTTTAATCTCAGCATATCAAAATATCTGAAAATACTAAAAAAATTAATTTTAAATAAAAAATAAAAAAATTAATTTTTTTCAAAAATAATTTTAAAACATAAAACCAAAAATGAATTTTACAACGCCAACAAGATCTTGGTAAGGCTTTGAGTGATATTGTATATATGTTTAATCTTATACCACGTACTTCTTTTCAGTTTGATCTACCAAATAAAGTTTATACCAACAAAAATATTTTCTACGAGCAATAATATATCTTTGATAGTAAAGCATTTGTGCACATCTTTATCTTTAACGATAAGCATTTGTGCATATTATTAAATGAAAGGTTTAAGTTTGATATGATTATTAAACAATGTATTTTTCTTAATTATAATCTTAAATGAATTTGATTATAGATTACATGTTTAGTTAATAAGAAACTAGTAAAAATAATCTGTTATGCAAGACATTGAAAAGATGGAGAAAGCATTGTTTCGGTGCACTTTAAGTCTAATTAACTTGGGTTCAGTTTCTTTAACAGATTTTCCAACATGGATTAAACATGATGTTTAAGATAACCAATAGGGTCTGAATGATGCGGATGCTCCCTTATAAGATAAGATAAATGATGAGACTACTAGCAGTAGTGTTTCCTCTAGATGTTCCAATCAAGAGGTCGATCAGATCTTCTGTATACAAGGATGTGTTAATGACTAATTAACTAGGGAGAGCCCGACTGTTACGCTATGCTGAAGCCATGAAATGAAGATGAACATAAAACATAATAGCTGATGCCATGTAAAATGAGGTGCCATCATTACATGATAATCATTTTTTAAAGCTGGTAAAGTTGACTGAAGGTAAAATAACGTTGAAGAACAAGGGGGTTTATTGGGTAAAGCAAGATGAAAACACTTCACGACTATGGTATATAAAGCTAGACTCACTTTTAAAGGATTTAATAAAAAAAAAAGTTGATTTTTATGAGATTTTCTCTCCAGTTATAAAAATGTTTTCTATTCTTGTGGTTTTGGCTAACAGCTAGCTAGCCTAGACTTAGAGATCGAATAAATAAAAATAAAAACTACCCTTTCTACATGGTGACTTATGGAAGAGATTTAGGTAAAGAAACTATATGGTTTTAAGGTGAATAAATGATAGGATTATATTTTTTTAGCTAAAAAGTGAATAAAAGATAGGATTACATTTTTTTAGCTAAAAAAAATTATATTATTTAAAGTAGACACCTAAATAATCAATACAAGAAATTTGAGTTAGTTATAGGATAATAAGTATAAGATCCAGATTGTAACCTAGGGGCCTCAAGACCATTTAGTGATTCCAAAACAACTCATAACCCAAGTGTTGTATTTAAAGGAATTGTAATAGCTCGGCTTTTCAAGCCAAAAATAATAGTAAATTTTTTTTACAAATACTTGACACATCTCATGTTGGTAATTGGTGAACATGTTCTCTTAAATAATCAAGATACAATCTATACATCAACAATAATTAACATTTTATTCAAAAGTGAATCTTACATAAACTTATAATACTATGTTTAAGTTCATATTAAAAATCTACATGCATAAACATGAGTTTGTATTATATCCTACAAATTATCATCAT
The DNA here is from genome assembly GCA_015708895.1 of Populus ilicifolia. Lineage (NCBI taxonomy): Eukaryota > Viridiplantae > Streptophyta > Magnoliopsida > Malpighiales > Salicaceae > Populus > Populus ilicifolia. Next base: position 513,236 of record SRLM01000117.1, on the reverse strand, counting down.
GAATTTAAACTAAAATGATATAATAATAGCTATACATTCTATACATTTATTCATACAAAATACATCATAATTTAGAATGCAACTATATGATTCCTTGCAAAAATAAGTTCCCGTGTATTGGTTTTTCTAGGCACCTTGTTGGTGTGAGATTCCTGTTGTAATACAAAACATTTATAAAAATGCAATTACTTGATAATAATAATAATAATAATATATGGTCTGGTAGTTTAATAAAGCATTAAGATTATCTCGTGTTTGAAGCATGACATATGTAGTTCCTTTATGTTCTTAGTGTAAACAACTTGCAGTATATATAGATGCACCAATTCTTGCAATTAGCCTTAATCTTAAATCCGGCTATCCTTTTAAGGCATCATTTGTCAAGGTTAACCATTCACTCACCCCAGCCACCCACTTCGAATGTCATCAGCCACAGCTAATCAATTGTTTGTCCCGGTCGTTCATTTAGATGCCACTAGCCGAAGTTAATTATTCATTTATATCGATCATTCATTTGGAAGCCATTACTCAAAGCTAATCATTTATTTATCTTAGTCATCCATTCAAATGTCATTAGAAGAAGCTAATCAATTGTTCATCCCAGACATCTATTCGAATGTCATTAGTCAATGGTAATCATTTGTTTATCCCGATCATCACTTTAGATGTCATTAGTCAAAGCTAATTAATTGTTTATTTGGGTCATCCCTTTGAATGCTATTAGCTCAAGCTAATCATTCATTTGTTTTGATCATTCTTTTGGATGCCATTAGCTTTGTTTTAGTCATCCATTCGGATGTTATTAGCTGAATCTAATCATTTTTTTGTCTTGATCATCCCTTTAGATGTCATTAGCTGAAGCTAATCAATTATTTGTCTCGATCATCCCTTCATGTACCATTAACTAAAACTAATCATTCATCAACATTTAAGCATGTAGCAATTTAATATCTGAATTAACACAATACAATAACATTTATGATAAAGTATTTTCATTATTCAATGTTATTCAAAAGGAAGGTGAAAGTCACCTATCTACAGAAATTCTACTCGTACTCCTTTGTTGCTATTATTACACCATACCAGTGTACCCTCTCATAGTCACAGGCTCATCTTATAAATTTTTTTTATTTAAGGATATGTTTTATAATAATCATATCAACAAGTAATAGATCTTTTCTTCAATTATTTTTTATTTGTGTCTTATGTTTTTCTCATTACATCCATTAATATTGTCATCCTTTTTCCAGCCATAGTTATCATTTCTTTCTTTATATTTGAACTGTTTATTGTCTAAACGTTGAACTAACCGTTACTGTCTTAATATTGAATTATTAATGTCTAACTTCTCCTCAGATTTTTACTATATTTAGAGTTATAAAACTTCATATCAAGTGAGATTAGTCTTGTTTGAAAGCTAAGACATGAGGTTACAACTTCTCTGAAAGAAGGAGAACTCATTTCTGTATCTAAAATAGTCAAAATTATTCATTAATTAACATTGGACTATTATTGTCTAATTGTTATTGTTTTGATATTAAATTGTTACTGTCCAACTTCCCTTTAAATTTTTAACTATATTTAGATATATAGAACTCTATTTTAAATGAGATTAGTCTAGTTGGAAAGTTAAGACATGAGGCTACAAATTCTTTGAAGGAAGGAGAATCCAGTTCTGCCTCTAAAACAATTAAAATTACTCATCAATAAACATTACCTACTACCCTACAAGGTCTATCAAAACCCAACTTGGTTGGTGACTCATAGTTGGTTTTCTATAGTTCAAAACTACAATTACTATACAGAAACTTATTCCTAATTCTCTCATCCTACCACTCAAATTCTCTTCAAATATCAAAAGATGAATCTGTTTAAATTTATTAACCTTTCTATTTTCACACAACATCCATAATTTAACTTTTTTTCTTTTCTCTCAACCCCTAGCCATATCATATATCATTTAAGAGTGTAAAGAAAAATCCTTATAAGAGCCAATTTATCTTATTTATATCAATCTTCCCTCTTAACATCAAAATAAAACATTCTTATTGATTTTATAAACTTTTCAAACAATATTCTTCTAAACACAATCCTTGACAACAATTTCAATCAACCATAAATAATAAATAAATAATATTCTAAACAATTCATACAGTCAAGTTAAAATACATCATTATAAGTATAACATATCTAAATATCAATTTCATCAAATAGTGATATCCCTATAAATATGGATTTAACTGAACTAACCTCAAATTTGTAAACTTACTGTGCGAGAAGCATAACTTCTATTCTGAATGTTTATTTTTTATCTCTACCATTTAGAATCTAGAAAGCATTAGGAAGACCAATATATTCAAATTATACCCTAATCTAATGATGGCCGAAGGAGAAAATAATTAGCAAATAAGACTATCCAAAAGTGTATTTTTCTTCCTTGATATCTCTCAAACAGGAACTGATATAGACAATCCCTCCAATGAAAAAGTACATGACATGAAGAAGAACAACATATCCAAAATATTGTTCTAATCAAAGGTGGACAGTGAAGTTATAGTTGTCAAATGTTCTGCTATGAATATGTCTTCTCTTTAACCACTTTTTAAACTCTCTTACTCTTGCAAGTCACACCAACAGAGAAAATATAATGATATTTATAGTTCTATCATCTAGTTAATTGCATATTTATCCCCACCTTTTTTTATCATTTGTACATAAACTTCCAATTTTCTGTTATTTGAATATTGACCTTTTTTTATCTTATGTATTCATTTTTTCCTCATTTTTTTTTCTTTTCAATAATCTAGCACTATATTCATTTTTTATTTTATTAATTTCACTATTTTTATCTCGATTTAGGTTTTTCAATTTAATTTAACTCATTTTACTATTGATTAAATTTCTCATCTTTTAATAACCTAGATAAATTATAACTTGGGGTTTATATGAACTCTTGTTATGAAAAAAAATATTAATAATTATATGGTACAGTAAAGGAGAAAGAATGTTTAAATAAGCAGTGTGACTTTTAGAGTTTTTTTTAAACAATTCTTTAAGCCTGCAAATAGAGGCTTTTTGGTTTAGGGTTGTTTATAGGACTAGTAACAATGTAAGGTTATCCCTAACTCTTTAATTTTTGGATTATAAATAATAATTTTGGCATGTTGGGATCAATGAATGAATTTGAGATTCAAATAATTTTGATGTTTTCTAATGAAATCAATTATAGAAAACTTGTTAAAATATTTCATAATATGTATATGAGCTGTTTGGGGTTAGGATATAACTACTTTGATGTTGTTGAATGTGTTTTCAGATTGGGCATAATTAAAACAGACTGCAAGTCAGGATTTTCTAGAATTCCTAATCAAGCGGTTGACCGGTTGTTGGATATAAGATGTGGTTGACTGTTTGGCTCATAGTCGATTGACCAATTAGAGAAATAGTAACAAGAAAGATCTATTCTATTTTACACAATCAATCAAAGAAAAAGGCGGTCAATTGGTTGGGTTGGCTTATGATGGTTAACTTGTTGAAGAGATGGTCAACTAGTTAGTTCGATTTGGTCAAATGGTTTAAAAGGCTATATCATTTTTGTTTTTTTTAATATGTTTAATGTTTAGACTTCTTCTTAGATCTTTTTTTTAGTATATTATATTTATTTATTTAGGTTTTATCGATATTAATCTAGTTCAACCTTGGTGGTTTATTTGCCTATGTTTTGAGTCTTTTGTTTGATTTGCTCCTATTTTCCAGGTAGGTGGGATGATTTATATTATACATTATATATGTCGCATGTATGCAGTATCGCAGCGATCATCCACCCTTAAGAAAAATATATGGTGTAAGTCTATTTGACAAATATAGGGAGATAAGACATTATTGTCTTTTATCCATGGAAAATTTGATAAAAAGTCGTCACCCAGTATTCTGGTCACTAAAAACCTTAACTAGTCTCAGAGATAGGGTATGAAAACTAGTTGTGTAAAAAAAAAATATTAGCATCCCAACTACGTTCTATTTAAGGTAAACTGTATTATTTTATTGTCTAATAAAATTTAAGACTTGTTGTAGTTTCTTATTGTCAATTTGTCTATAGTTTAAGAAAAATCCTTCTATGTAAAAAGATCATTTTCTTATCAAGTAAACACTTAAAAGAAATACTTTTTTAAAATATTATGAATATATTTTACGTATAAATTTATAATCCTTGCTACTAAAACAACATAAAATATTTTTTTTGAAATTTATAAAATATTGGTCAAATTTTTATGACTTTAATAAACTAGTTATTCAAGTCAAAATTCATGCTAAAACATTTATTTTGTTTTTCGTCATTGTATGAAAATACAATATGGGTTTTTCAACTTTGAGAGATTTGTTGTATGCATAAAAAATATATGTATATATTTTTTTTAATGAAAATATATTTTTTTTATAAAAACTAGGTATTTTAATATTAGATTTGTATTTTTTTTACTATAAAAATACCAACCAAATACTAAGCAAAATTTAATGAAAAAAATTATAATTTTTTAAAAGAAAGTTTTTTGGAATTAGGCCAAACCCAGCCCAACTATTTTTCTTTGAACTAGGCTAGGCCAACTATTTAGGCTAGGCATGAATATTCAACTAGGCCAAAATTAGCCCAACCATGAACAATGCTCTCCATTGTTCCCAGACTATGTGAACAATGGAGAGCATGGAGGCAAGATGAAGCAGAAGAAAAGGAAAAAAAAAAGGAAAGAAAGGCTAACTTGTGATGGTTGCAGTTGTTGGCTGTACTGTTAGAGGTGACAAGTGATGGCGCTAGTGGTTCTTCTCCCTTTTCCTCTTTGTTTTGCTTCTCTTTCTCTTTATTTTCCTTTGTTTTTCTTTTTTATGTTTTTTTCATTTTCATTTTCTTTCCTCTATTCTACTCTTTTCTTCTTCTCTTCCTTCTTTTCTCTCTATTGCTTGTTTTGTTCTCCTTCTTTCTTTCTCCTGTATTTATAGGAAAACTAAAAGGGAGAGAGGCAGGGTGACCATTATGCAGCTGCCCTAAAAACCAATGAAGGGCCACATCCTCTCTTTTTTCATCCTCTCGTGGAAGGCCACGAGTCAGATTTTATACAAATGGGCTTATAGTTGATGTCTTTTTGACACTTTTCAGAGAAAGAGAAAGAGAAAAACATGGGAGAAAAAATCATTTTCTTCCCTTGCCTCGCATGTCCAAAGAAAGAAGAAAACCAAGTGTGTCGTTAAAAATGACATCGTTTCAGGCTTTTTTTTTTTAATGAACATTATATCAAACGGCTTTGTTTTGGATAAAATGCACCATTTTATTTAAAAAAAAGTGCGGCAAAAAACATGTTAAAGTCCAAATTAGTCTTCAATTTATGATTTGTTTAATTAAGTTCTCAATTACAATTTTGATTTTAAATATCAATTTAATTGCATCCCTGTCAAATTCAATCGCCAGCCTTGAAATTGGCTGTCTTTTTTAAATTAATCCTTGGTCTTTAATTGATGTAATTTGACCATCAATTGATCAATAAACTTCTAATTTTTTCAAATTAACCCTTGATTCAATCAATTTCAGTGCTTCCTTTTATGTGTTATTTCTAGTTTGATTCTTGGTTTAATATTTCTTCAATTAAGTTCTTAAATGACTATCAAACTTTAATATTTATGCAACTAAGCTCTTGATCTAACTAAATTAACTCTTAAAAATTATAAATTGATCCTAGAACTTTAATTTATTATAATTAAAACTTAATTTGACTCAAAATTAATTTTTATTGAAATCAAACCCTCTATAAATTTAATTAAATCTTCAATAAAATTGAATTGAGTCTATAAACATCTAATTTTAGACTTTTCTCTCTCAAATTGATTTTTCTTTGTCATTCAGGCTCTCATTAGTCAATGATATATTTTCAAATTGTAATCCTTATATTTTAAAACTTACTCAACTAAATTTTAATTATTTTCTAGATACTTTGACAGCTTTTTTTTATTATTATTATGTTTTTTATTTTTCTCTTCCAAAGATACGTACAAAGGAAGGAAACCCATCCAAATAAATCCCCGCCCTTTTTCTAACTAGATGAGAGGATTTTCTGTCCCAGAGTGTTAAAAAAAAGTAACTAAGGGGGGTAAAATTAAAAAATTTATTTTAAAAAGATTAAATTTTTAATTATTTTATACAATAAAAGAGATAGGAAAATTTTTCTTGCTGGCCCAGCTCCCCGCCTCCGCCACTGGTTGAGAGGATTTATAACTAGAAAGCCACAGCTTCTCGAAACAATGTTTTAGAGTCCATCCAGTTTTGTTCAATTAATTCGGTCGAAGTTATCCATTATCCAAATGAACTAAAATCTTGTAGGCGTTGTTCACCACTTAAGGCTCTATAATTAAACAGTGCAGTCGCCTAAGTAGTATTTTTAGTTATGAATAGTAGTCACGATTTTGTGATGGGATATTTCTAGGATCTTTTGTGAATTTTATTTTATTTCCAATAACTTGTTCTTGAGATTGTAAGTTTATATTTTTATCTAGAGAGGACATTTATAGCCTATTATTATTTATTGATAGGGGAAATTTTTACTGATTGGCAATAGTATTTGTGCGTATTCTAAAAAATAAAAGGTCTAAACTTAATATGACCATCCTAATATATTCTTTTTAGTTATAGTCTGAATGAGTTTGGCGATGCAGTTAATAGAAAACTAGTGAGAAACTAAGACTTTGGGTTTCATAAAGATCAAAATAATGAAATATCAAACCATGCAAGATATTGATAAGAAAGAGAAAGGGTTATTTATGCATATTGAATTCACATAAATTTCGGTAATTGCTCTGTATCTTTATACAACTCGAGAGAGGCCTAATTTTAGGCATTCAAAAATATGTAACTGAAAGGAAATTTACGATTATAATTAATTGCAATATTTACAGAAATAGAAAACTAATCCTAGAGTCATTAGAGGCATAAATTCTGGTAATGTTAATGGTGACATCAATGACTCCGATGCCATGTTTCAGCATAACAAGAATTGTGTTTTTATCTTAAACTTTATTGCTGAATATTTATAATCTATTATTATATAGGATAGAAGTCTAGATAACAGAGGTTTTCTACTTGTTACAACAGCTTAACTGTATACGATATTGACTACAATTCCAAATAACAGACTGGAATTGATAATTGTCTCTAACAGTTGTGTAATATAATTATAGTTTGAGTTCGGTGATTGAAAAATATATGTTTTATTTCTTGACTTTGTAAATACATATTTTAGGGTTAGCATTCATAGAATTTGTTGAATTCTTCGAAATGTACCAGGACGTTGATGTTTCCTTACAATCATCCAAGAAAAAACTTACTTTGGTTGGTACACAAAGTAGTCTGAAAATACCCAAACCATTGGATAAAAAAAAAATAGTTTGAGTTTGATACATAAAGGTTATTTTCTTGCTTCATCATTAATACCGAGGTGGAATATATTAGTGTTTCACCATGACATAAGAGGTCATGCACTCTTTTATTAGTTTTATAAAGTTTGATGGCTAGAGTTTAATCTCACTGAAATCTCAGCGGACTATATTCAATTAACACTTTCATTGGGACATCTGGAATTATCGTTTCTTGTTCTTCCTCCTCCATCATCATCATCATCATGAGTGTTAGTATTATTTTCCCATGAATCTCCTGACTTTAAAGTTCGAACTTTCATGCACCTTCGAGCCTTGGCTTTTTTTTCATAAATTACTATCAAAGGTTGTTTCACTAATTCTTTTGGAGACGACCCTTGTCTTAATGTCAAACATTGATAAGGATAATCAAATGATAGTACTCGAGAGACAAGTACAGATTCACACATGATCAACGTGGGCTGCTAAGCGTGCTAAAATACAGCGAATATTGAATCTCCTTACACCCATGTTAGTTATCCAGCTTGTCAACTTCTTTGACATTCCATGCCACCCTATAGACCATGGCTATGGCTACCAGTACTATGCTGACAATGATTTTGTAACTTATTCGTGTGTTCAAAGCCTTTTGGAGAAAAAGCAATACCATACAAACGAATAGTGAACTGCATAAATCTCAGTGCATGTTAACATTTTGTCAACAGTTTATTATTTGTCACTTTGTACGAGATTAGTAAAATTTACTTGTTTGTAATTAAGTTGCTCTGATCAGTTACAAGTTGATAGCCAGATACATTCAAGCACTTCAGGGGCATCAAGACGCGTTGGTCAAGTTCATGCATCCTAAATAGGTATCCGAATCAATAAAGTGCAGTAACCATGCATGTGCTTTCGCTGTGTCCTGTAAAGGGAGCCACTGCTGTCTTTTCTTTCTTTGTGTGATGAATCGTAAGGGTACATAAATGAGAAAAGGAACCCTATTGGTTCAAAATGGGTTGGTTTGTCTCTTTGTATGATACTGGTAATTGAAATTATGTATTCGATTCCCAGCAATTTTTTCACTTGAGAGATTGAGAAATAATATAAATTATATTTTAATATATTATTTAATAGTATAAATTATTATATTAAATTGATTTTTTAATAATAACTTCATGCTATAATGATATTTTAATAATAAAATACTACTTCAAAATTTTATATATAAAAGAGATTTGGGAGCTTTTTTTTTTGAGAGAGAGAATAAAGTTATTAGTATTAATCGAGTTATATTATATGTCCATTGGAAGGGTTGTTTTTATCAATATTAATATTGTGTAAGGATGTTTCTACATATTTAAGTTTTTAATAGGAAATGATTTTCCACCATTTCATTAAAATTACAAAATTCAAGGGCTATAAATATCCTATGAATCATCCAGGTAAAAGATTTATATTTTTTGGATTCTCTATAGTATTTATATTTTTATTTTTAGAGCATTTATGTTATATAAATAAAAATAAACATTTGTGTTCTTAATTAAAAAGCTCATTCTCTTATTTATTATAATTTTTTATAAAAAAATCACTAACTTTATTATTAAAAAAAAATTAAATTCCATAAAAAAATATTTTATAGGTGTCAGATCTTTTATCATCAACTATTAAAAGAAAATATAAAAATGAATGTATGATCATCTTTTACACTATCACTCAATATTTTATTCTTAAATATAATGGATTTTTATAACATCATTAATTCAAGATACTGTTAAGATGATGGTTATAATTGAATAATACTATGATTACAATTGAACTATGTATATATATAGTTTATATATATAGTTTGAGGATAAGAAATGATCACAAAAAAATTATTTGAGAGAATATAAGAATTAACTATAATTAAAAGAAATAAAGTTTTTACTGTAGATTGTATAATGTTGTCATAAGATTGACAAGTTAATCCAATTTATTTATTTTTCTTCATTAGTTTTTTCTTTTAAATTTATTTTTTAATATTGTAATTATAACTAAAATAATTCAATCTTTCATTATAGATTGCACCATGCAAATCTATACTAAAAGATGAATGCCTTTTAATTATAGGGTTTTTTTAATTAATATTTTTTTTTCATTTAATTTGTTAATATTAAATTTTTTTCTATGTAGTTATCACAGTCTCATAACAAGAATCTCATGTTTGACGAATTAACCTTGTTTAGAAGGTTAACCTGGTTAATTTAGTTTTTTTAATTAGTTTTTTTTAATATCGATTTAATTAAAAATTAAATTTTATAATTTATTTTTTATTTTTTATTAGATTATCATAATCTCATAAGGGGATTTTATTGTACTCTTCCTTGCAAAGCACTATTCTTTGGAATAGCACTTTGCTTTATTTTTTTCTTTTCAATTAATCTTTTTTTGTTTAATTTTATTTTTTAATATTATTTTTTTCTATTTAGGTGTCACAGCACGACCTTATAGTTAGACTCATATCCAAGACTCTTGGATCTAGTATTGCAGTCAAATTCAAGGCTCTTGAATTTAGTGTTGCAACTAAACTTACTTAAACCGGGGTAATATAAGTTTAATATTATTATTATTATTATTATTATTATTATTATTATTAAAAATACTACTATTTTTATTATAAATATCATTATTTTTATTATAATGAATTTTTCTAATATAATAATTAATAAATTTGATAAAAAATATTATTAGTTGTAGGTTTTTTTTCTTTTTAATTAATCTTTTTGTTGTTTGATTTAGTTTATTAATGTTTTTTTTTTCTAATTTTATTATCACACTCTCATGAGATGAATTCCAGATTTGGTGGATTAAACCAGTTGATTAAGATTGTTTTCTTTTTTAAGTAATTTTTTTCTTTTAATTTTATCTTTTAATATTGATTTGATTAAGAATTAAACTTTATGATTTGTTTTGTTTACTTTTCACTAAATTATTGTAATCTTATAAGAAGATTTTACTGTACCCCTCCTCGCAAAGCGCTATTCATTGGAATAGTGCTTTGCTTTGTTGGTTTTTTTTTGTTCTTTTCAATTATTTTTTTTTTAATTTCATCCTGTAATATTAATTTTTTTCTATTTAGTTATTATATTTTTATAACACGACCTTGTAGTCAAACTAACATCTAAAGCTCTTGGATTTAATATTTTAATCAGACCCACTTAAACTTAAATTATGCAAGTTTAATATTATTATTAATATTATAAAAATTATTCTTGGATCAGGTGTTGCAACTAGAATTAAAACTCTTAGATACATTTTGTAAAACACACCTAAAACACTTAAATTTTAATTTTTTTATATTTTTTATATAAAAAATAACCCGTGCATAGTGCTTGAGAAAGAAAGGAAGAGAGTAGACGAATTAGTAATTGAGATATAAAGCCCAAATAATGCATGGGCTCTTCCTGGTAGGTACCCAAATACAAAGAGAATTACTAATGGGAATGGGAACCAAAGCCGAAGCGTAGGATACAAGCCCAACATGATTATCACTAATGGATCGTTAAAGAGAAAGACTGTGCTTAATATCATTTCCAGCAATATATTTGAGAGAAGTATTTGTTTTTCTTCTTTTTTTATTAAAAAAAAAGACAATCAATTTCTCTTCTTGTGTCATGCTGACATGATCAACAAGACTATATAATAAATTTCCCATTCTTTTCCTTAAGACAACCATACCATAATAAATTCTCAATTCAAGAAGCACCCCTACCACGACATGGACCCATGTCCCCTTACCTTCAAGATCAACTGAATGTATGTTTTCTTTCAGAAATGGAAGCTGATACAATGTTTGGTCAGCAGCATTACAAGTTTTCTCTGAGTTTTAAATTTTTTTTACTTTGATAAGAGTTATTCGACATGAAACACAACATATACCATCGATCTAGTTGTTTTGTACTAACTGAAACTGCTTTTGTCTGCTCTCAAGATGGTAGCTTGGCAGGTGAATTGATACTCATCAAGGGTTGCGTAACCATCTGGCTTTATTAATTACGAGCACGTTTGCGGAATGAGTATTTTTTAAAATTTTATTTTTTATTTAATCATATTAGAAAAAAGCATTGAATAAAATCATGAAAGAAAAATATATTATTATCAAAAAATTGTTTTCCGGCTTCATGATTTGGTTTTTTTTTTTTTCCTAAGAACAGAACAGTCTCTTTATTAGCAGTATAGTTTATTAGATAAAAACCAACAACAATTATAAAAAGAAATTTGGAAAAACTATTCTGATTTGAACTAAAAAGAAAAAAACATAATTTTTAATTAAACAAAAACTATATTTCTTATTCATGCATTTCTTTTTTATTTTGATGAAAATATGTTTGTTTACAAGAAGTATTGTTTTTTAATTAAAAAAATTATATCGACTAATTAATAGAGAGAGAGAGAGAGAGCAACTGTGATGGATATATATATATANTATATATATATATTTTGGTGGGTGCGCAAATGATAACTGTACTTTCAAGGAACCATTTCTTTGTAATTGTCGAGCATCAATGTCTTCGCTTTGCTGATGGGCTACAGTGGACCTAACTGGATCAGATCAGTTTAATTTCTTGGAACTAATGGGCCACAAGGGACATTGTCCTGGCAGCCGTACATATCTGTTCAATAGCTAGGCAGTTTTTTTTTTTTAATTTCACTTCTTTTTTTTAGATTTTTTTTAAAATACTTTTTATATATTAATTTCATATGTCAGAAAGGGTTAACCAAGTAAACTCATATTTTTTTAATTTCATCATTTAACATTAATCTAATAATTATTTAATTTTATGATTTTTTTTTTACATTTCTTTATTTGAAGAATGAACAGAATTTGTTTGATAATGTATTGTAAAAGCTAGATTAAACACCAGCATGTAAAATAAAAGGTGTAACTAATTTAACTTTAACATTCGGCATTTTACTAAAAACTTGTGTCTTGTTTTATTTTAGCATGAATTTTTCTTTATCCCAACTACAACTATTAAAACATTCACAGGACATGTCTAAAGGTAAGCTGGTTGATCAAAGAGATTTGCTGACTCGTTTCTTTCAAATCTTTGACAATCTATTCTCTCAAAATTAAGCAAGTGCACCTTAAAATTGTTGAGAAGAGAACTTAATTTTAAATGACAGTTTAACTAATCCAAGAACAAACTCCGACCACTGGAAAAAAAAAAAAAAAGATACGGCAAAAGGTAAGCCGGGTGACGGGAGGTTTGTTTACTCCTTTAGTTCAAACTTCGAAACCAACACTTCAAAAATTTATTCTCTTGAATGAAAAACAAAAGCCCAAGAATTTCCTAGTCTGATGCCATGATACTTGGGGACTCGAGCAGGACGAGTTGAGAGTGACAGACTGTTTTGAGGTGTGAACAACGAATCTTGAAGAACCAGATTACGTGTCCTTTGCATTGAGGGTTCCAACGCTATATTTCAAAACGAAGCCTACATGTTTCATATTAAGCATTCACGTGTCCAAAATTCCAAATAATTGATTAATGACAATAAAAACCACAACTAATCAGTGGGTTAATAAGAGGAAAGAAACACTTCCAACTTTTCAAAAGAAAACGATCATGTGGAAGGGGACCCGTTCTTTTGACCCCTACAAGGCTACAACTGTGTTGTCAACCATTGGTTCTTGAAGGACCGCGGGACAGCTTTAGACTAGTCTTTATCTTACGGCCAAAGCTGCCGTTTTCACAAGAAAATTGCTTCTGCATCAATGTGACAGCCTAAGACTGTAATCCTATGATGTTTTTCCACCAAAAAAGGACCTTCCTCGGCCCTGTAAATTAAGAGATTATGATAAATCATCAAAAGGATGATCTTCGGGCTCTTGATCATAAAGCAGGTGCGAAGGGTATTCAAAATCACATATACGATAGATCATTTTGGACATATCACCATGTGGGCTTGATTGACAGGGATTGCCAAAAAAATTCACAATCAATGGTACAAATAGATCAACAAGATGCTCTTCTTCAAAGAGTACAAGTAATCTCTCCCTATCAATTCAGGCCCACCATATGGATGCGTATATAGACACAAGTTGCCTGGCTATTTATTAAATCACATTCCCTTCGCAAACAAAACCTCTTCAAAGCAATGTTGACAAAGAGATAAAACACCCCAGCAACGGCAATAGTAAAATTACCAGGCAACAGATCGAGGCATGCATTCTTAATCAAGTGTTCCAAAGAACGTAAACAAGAGAAGATTCAGCAATCAACAAATAAAGTTCCTGGAAACTATTTTTCAAGTAAGAATCAAGACCAGAGTCGGAGATAAAACAACAGCTGGCTAATGAAATTGGACTTGAGCATTGTCAGGTTGCAATATGGTTCCAGAACAGAATAGCTAGACTGAAGACTAAGCAGATTGAGAAAGAGTATAGTTTACTGAAAGCAAATTATAAAGCTCTAGCTTCTAGATTTTGAGTCCTTGAAAAGAGAAAACCAGTCATTGCTCATCCAGGTACCCCCCTTTTTTTTTTGGACTATAAGCAGTTTTTTAAGTGTAAAGGTACCCTTCTGACTGAACTAAACTGTCTGGGATGCATGCTGAATCTAAAAGGAGCTTCAATTTTCAACAGTTCAGAAACTGAAAAACCAACGCATAAAGCTAACATGGGAACAGCCATTTTAGACACCAATCTGAAAGCAGCCATGATGGCAGATTAGAGGATAAGGGTACTGACTCAGAATCAAAAAGGAAACCCAGCTTTCAACAGGAAGGTAATGACCGTAAAGAAGACAAGACTTCAAGTGACAATAACAGTAGAAATATTGAGCGCACGAGGGGAAAAAATAGACATTTTGAGCCAGACCGAAGATGCAGTTGACTCAATGACATCATCCGACTGGCAAAGTTTCCAGTCTAATTGCTTTCTTGACAAGTCAGGATGCAGTTCACAGTGGTGGGAACTCTTGTCATGATCGTTGGAATGCTACTTCAAATGAAAAAAGTATGAATAAACACAAACATGTTTAGCATCTACATCATGGAGCAAAAGTCCACTTGCATCCAATACTTCTGTATCTTCAAGCAATCTTAATAAATTATGTAATTCCAAGTTGAAGTTTAATCAAGCATCAAATATATCCACTTTCAATGTGTAATAAAGTTGAGGATATTTATCCTTCCTAGGTACTAATGGGAAAAGTGTCAGTAACACTATATCACAACAATCTCCAAATCAAAGCATGCATACAGAGAGTGAATAACATTTAACATGATACCGGTAGAATAGATCATAAGTTGTCACATTCACAGATTTAAGCAAAAGGTGATGCTACATGGAACAAGCATACAAAGTAATCTGGCATAGACTGACTCCTAATGCTACATGGTGAGGTCAAGTTGGTGTAAATCAAAGAATCTGATTCACAGTGGTGTGGCAATAGATTATAAGTTGTCACGTTCACAGATTTAAGCAAAAGGTGATGCTACATGGAATAAGTATACAACGTAATCTGGCATTTACTGACTCCTAATGCTACACGGTAAAGTCAAGTTGGTATAAAACAGAGAATCTGATTCACAGTGGTGTGGCCCCTTAATGCTCTGGTTTTACCTTCACATCTCCGTTGGGTAATGAGCTTTGTGATTGAGCAAGCCGTTTTGCTTCCTGAAAGATGTAAAGAGTCTTAAGATTATAAATTTTTCTCGGGGAAAAAAACAAAGAAAGAAAAAGAAAAGCTTCCATGTTATTGTTATCTTTTGAAGCACAACTTGTTTCTCCAACAAAGCAACTGCGTTGTCAATCAAAGATCCCAACTTACAGATGTTTAAATTTACAGGCTTAAAATGTGTTATTTTAAGATTTTAATGCCAATATAGACTACAAAGAATAAGTATGTTCTTGATTCTTGTTCTTGAACAATGCTGCTCGCCTGCTCCATTCATAGGTCAATTAGCACATACACTCATCCACACGTTTTAAGGGTATCTTATGACAAATGATATCTGATACAGAAAACCTAAAATGCTATTACATAAGCCTAGGCTAGTTGACACCATTTTACATGAAACTGCTTCCATGCAATCAATTTGGGCTCCTATACAATTTTGACAGGTGTTATGTAAATAATTCTCATTTCTAAAACTGGAAGTCAACAAAACTGTCAAAGCTACACCAGGATGTAGCAACCATATTGAATATGATAAGGTTAATGTGTTTGAGATCACTGAGGAGGCATAAATTTCAGTTGCTGGTAGGTTAATAAACACTAGCTGCTTCAATAATGTCACTGTTCATCATAACAAAAACACATTAAGGATTGCTGTTCCCCACCATAATAAATCTCATGCTTAAGGATTTGCATCGCTGAACTGCATTCATTGCCAGCATCCTTACCTTAAAAAATGATTTAATGGAGATCTTTGCATGACAAATTTTGTTTCATATTACAAACAGAAAGATAGGAAAATTGAGCTGAGAAATCCATCCAACATGTCATAAATATAACTTACAGCAGCAGACATTGCACGTATCTCCCTGTATGATTCAACTTCGTCTGGAAAAGTCTGTTCAAGTTCCTCTAGTAGATGCTTGCGTAAACTCTATAAAATCAATGGTCATACAATGAATTTTATCAACGCACACAAAGCAAATTGCATGCATGAATATCTAATGGAATAAATATTGCACAAATACATCCAGAGAAAACAGCATGCCATGGTGGGAATCAAAGAAGTACCTTGAAGGCATCAGTTTTGCCTTTGGTGACTTGATTTTTTGTGATGCAGCTGTTCATAACACCCCTTGTGAATTCATCTGGATTCTTCCCATCATCAATCAAACTAAGCACAAAGCAATAAAGTTGCTATCAGTTTGCTAATGCCGACATGCTGGAATTGGTTCACCTTAAATAACAAATCACAAAGATACACTCACTTCAAGACCTCCATAGGAACCTGAATGTTGCACCTTTCAGACAATTTAACCATATTGTCCAGCTCGGTAACAAGACCATTGCTGCAAAATCACAACATTATATCATAACACAATGCATCGAGTAACAAACCAAAACAAAGGATTGATAGAAAAGTACAGTCTCTGTAGAAGAGGAAGCTGTGAAGCAGTGTTGAACGAAGAGACTGTTAAGTAAAGCTGATGGAGTTGACCAAGAGTCTTCTGTATGGAATCAATAACTTCGTTCAAATTCTGCTTTGGATCATCCACTGCTGCTTCTGTATCATTCAATGGAGTGGCCAACATTCCATTACCTCCACTCCCCAACACTGTATTCTGCGACGAATCCATTTTGGACAATGCGCCTGTCCAAAGAAAAACAATAAATAGGCCATTGAACATACAGTAAAGAAATTGACAAAATTAAGCAAACAAATGATAACCGCGGCATATACAGAATATGGGGTCCCCTCAAATTTTGTCAAGCTTCGGAATTCATCCAACAATCTTAAATTAAAGTTCCGAGATTTACAAATGAAACATATCAATGAAAACATGCATATATGTTCAGAAAATTAAACAACCACTATCGATTTCCAAATGCATCCAAAATCCTAAAACTGATAACCTAGCTCCATAATCCCATTACTTTATTACAGTTAGCAAGAACCAGATCATGAAATTTAAAAAATAAAAATAAAAAAACGTATAATGAAAATTAATGAGTTCTACGCGAACCCTGATTGTAAAAACTTAACTTTAAAAAAATGAAACTGGGATTGCTTTACCTGTTGAAATTGGTAAGGGATCTCTGTTGCTTTTGGGTTTTCAGCAGGGAGAGCGATCTCCGTCGAGAAGGAAACAAAGGCTAGTTCTTCTACTCACATGCCGTTTACAGTTTATCTACAATGAACCACACGTCGCTCATATGACTTGGATTTGGGCAAACCTCTTATGAGTCCCTACCCTTTGAGGTATATCTTGATTAGCTATCCTTCCTAATTTTCATCTCAATTAGGTCCCTAATGGATGCATGAATTTTAAATCAGATACTACTTTCGCTTTTAGTCAACAAATGAGTGATCGCATGAACCTTTCCATAAAACAACTAGTGGACTTCATTATAAACATTAAAAGAGTCACAAAATCTGGATGATATAATTTTATTTTTAAAAAATGACTTAATAACTAAAGTTAATTTATGGGGCTTCACCAAACTTAATTTCTGGGTTTAAAATAATTATTTAATATTGCATTGGATTCTTAATAACTAAATAATTAATAATTCAAATTTCATCATATATATTCTCTCTAACCAGACAAATAAAGTTCAAGCACATAATTCAGATATCTTCTTATAAAAATAGGTGTAAAGTTCATAGGGAAAATAATATTACAAGCAAGACATTAAATATTTCACAATTCAACCTTTATTAGATGTATAGAAATATTTAATATTTAATTGAAGAGCTTTTCAAATCAATCACATTAGATTTCTTTATACATATCAAACAAAACAAGACACCTAAGACTATCAATAAGGACTCATCTAATAACCACTAAACTTTTTAGTTAAGATATATTTTTTTTAATAAACCACTAGTTCACATGGAAATGATATACGATTTTATTGCCTGAATAGCAGCATAAACTTCGTAATTTGAGACAGGAGCAATAAGCAAATCAGCTTGAGCACTAGAAATACAAGGATGGTTATCAAGAGGAGGGTGATGAGTAGGAATAGACTCCACTGAACAGAAAAGAGATTGAAAATGCCTGAAAATTCATCTTTTAACAATATCATCATCAGAAGAACCCCATTCCCTATTCTCAAGTCTCAATCTTTGAATCCTGTTTCTCTGCTTTCTGCACACCATAGTCGCATGAACATTAAAAAATAAAAAATTTTGAAGCTTTAAGCTGGAGATACTAATATTTTCGACCCCATAAGTTGCAACTTTTCATAGAACAAGGTTGATGCTGGTCTCGTGAATCCAATTAATCAAGTTTTTTTTTTATGGGTTTGATCTAATCCTGTTGCTAACATTAATCTAAATCGGTCTATTAATTTGACTAAAAGCATGTTTGGTATTGGAATAATTTTTATTTAAAAATATATTTAAAAAATATATCGAAATAATATTTTTTATTTTTTAAAATTTATATATGATACCAACATATCAAAATTATTAAAAAATAAAAAAAAATCATTTAAAATAAAAATTTTAATTTAAAAAAATATATTTTAAAAATATAAAAAACCAACCAACACTAATAACACTAAGCCCAACGCCAAGAAAAGAAATTTAAGAAAATGTGTGCTTTATAGTACATTGAACCCTCATAAATTTTCTTTATGTTTCATTGTAATAGCTATGTTGAAAGAAATAGTTATTATTGATATGTTAATATGTAAATTAAAAGGAAAAAAAAAACAGAGAGAGAGGGAGAGAGTTAAAATATCCAATGCTTTTGTTTTTATAGTTTTCAAAGCCTTATCCCAACCTGCCATTTAGCTTGACACTATTTTAGCTCCACGTTCCTGAAAAGTATAGGAATTTTAAAAATAGTCGAATTAAAATTAAAAGAAATACAAAATGAAAGAGTGGATGGAGGATTTGGTAAAGTGGTTTGTTGAAATGATTTTTTTATGGTTCGATAAAAGAATGTAAAATCATAAAAGTGTTTTTTTATTAAAAAAATAAAATTAAAAATCACTTACAACTGCATTGCATTGTATAGAGCATGTCCAGCCTTTGATATATTTGATGTATTGTGAGACCGCACACCTCAAAGTTGCCGGCAGAGAAAGCCTGAGGAGTTTTTTTTTTTACTCTAAGTGACTGTAAATATTTTAGCTATAAACTGATGTGTCGTGAGATATTGTTTAGAAATACGATGTGTAAAACATATTTTTAAAAATTATTTTTTATATATATTAAATTGTTTTAATATATTGATTTTAAAAATAATTTTTTAAATAAAAAATATTAATTTAATATATTTTGATAAACAATCGCAACCACATTCTCAAATAAATAATCTATTGTTGTGATATTTGAATTAAAATTGCTATTAAAGACATAAATTAAATCTTTTTCTTAAAAAACTAAATAAATTTCCAAAGAAATAAATTTTTTCTTTGAAAAACAAATAATTATAAAGAAAAAAAACATAATCAAACAAGGGATATAAATATAAACATTTTATCATTTCTTTTAGCAGATAGAACTTCTAGTGAATGTAATAAGATATTCGAGGGTAAACTGTGTATTTTTATAATTTTAATATTTTTTTCAAATAAAATAAGTATTTTATTATTTATTAAAAAAATATTATTTCTTGTTGTTAGATAATAATATAAATTATATATTAAAATTTCATCTAAAAATTTAAGTTATTAGAATGAGATGATTTTTATATATAATATTAGAGTATTGATAATCAAACGATCACGAATTTGAATATTATGATTCTTATTTATTTAATAAAAATTAACCACAAAATAATATGAATCAGTACAAAATTCAAACCTAAAAAAATTTTACTTGAAGAAGTGTTGAAGAATTATATAAATTATATCTCAAACCTCACCTAAAAAATTAAATTATCAAGTTAAAATATTTTCTTTACACTTTATTTTTGAAATGGAAGTTGACATACATTTAACCTATTTTTTTTAAAAAAAAAACTACATTTCTCTTTCAAATTTTATACAATTGGTTTTTTAAAACTCCTTGCCAATACTTTTATAATAAATAAAGGTGATTTGTTTTAATTATTGTGATTCAAAATTTATCCAATGCTTAATTCAATTAAAAATAAGCAATTCAAGTGTCATAAAGTTTCATTGTGAAGGAGGAGGCAAACTGATGATGTTTTGGCCTGTAACATACTATAAAGCTGATCCACCCGTCAAAATTTCCTAATGTTTCATTAGGCTTTTGTAATGGATAATAATAATAATAATTCACGTGCTAATATATAATATGTGCAGAAAAATACTCCAAGATACTCGTTTGGTTACTTGGGTTTCAAGGCTTTATCCGGTCTTAATCAGATTTATCTGCACTCTGTTACAAAATCAAAAGGCAAAGTGAGCGCAGCGGCCATTTCTGAACAGTCATCAAGAAAAACAATTTTTTTTTAATTCATTTTCATCGAAAAGATCAGTTGTGTTTTCTCTGCTATATTCTGGACGCCAACACACATGTATGCTTGGGAATAGTAGATTTTCAAGTTTTTTTTTTTTTTTCCCTTGAAGCTTTCGAGATTTATGTTGATTTTATTCTTATCAAATCGTATAATATTAGCTAATTAAATTATATGTGCTACGGTGTGGTCGAATTAAAAATTATTTTTAAATATATAAAAAAATAAAAGAGTTAGTATTGAAGTTGTTTTCTGGCTTGAAGAAAACTTTTCATTATTTTTATCATAGCAGTTAGTTATTGTTATTAAAATCAAATGATTTTTATTTTTATACAAAATTTATATAAATACAGCTTATTCGTATTAAATATAAGAGGAAATTTTTTTAAGATAAATCAAATTAATATCTTTAAAATATCATACAACTACAAGACAATATAAAAATATCAGATACTATCTAAAAATAAAATTAATTTAATTTATTAAAAGAAAGAGATATGACATAAATCAATATTTAAATAAAAATAAATTAATAAAAAGTATCAAACTTTAATACATCAGCGTGTATGGGATGGGAAGCTCAGCCCTACCCTCGCACTCGACAACCAAATGACATGCTCTTGTATTTTTTAAGGTAAATAGTTTGTGACATGTTGTAACTGGTTTTTAGATTATTAGAAAATCAAAATTTATATTTTTTAATTTAAAAACTTATTTTACAACTTATTTTTTTTACTTGAAAACACTTTTAAAATACAATATAAAACTTGAAAAATCATTTAACAACTCTACAACATTTCAAAATTACTCTAAAAATTAAAAATGAACCAAATAAAAAAAATATCAAATACAATTCGATTTGTTTGACTTATCATGTTTAGGGAAAATAATTACAAGAAAAACCTTTTAATACAAAAATCTTTTTTTTTATGGAAATGTGGTCCAATAGTAACTTTTTTCTCTCATTATTTTTTAACGAGTTTTTTTAATCTTAAAATTAAAAAAAAAATTTAGTAGTTTTACTTTTCATGTGAATAGTAAAACTCACAGCAGGATGTTTAATAATTGTTTTTAAGATAATTGGCTAATTATATTCTGGATATAGCATAAAGGTTTCAGAAAAATCTAATTAAGAATAGGTTTTGTAATAAAAAGATTTTCATCCTTTTTTCACTTTCAGTTCAAACATTGAAATCAATACTTAGAAAATTTATTAGCTCGAACACATCAAACCAGTATTAAAATCACATCTTTGAAATCGACTGTGAAAATTTCTTAACAACAAATTGACGGAAGAAAAGTAATGACCACGCACTTGAAAAAAATAAAAGAAACCATCCCACCATCCCATCAAACAAATGACTACAGCAACATGATTGCCTTTGTCAGGGGTCCCCTTAACAGCCCGTGGTTTTATACATGCACAGTTCACTTTCTGCCCTCGAATGGAGCTTGAAGACGTCAATATTATATATCGCCGCCTGATAACCTTTATTCCGGATTGAAATCTATGGACGTCTGCTGTTATACATGGATTTGTTTCAAGTGCAATCGAAGTCTATGTAAGAAATTACAATGTTTTATTCAAGTGTGACTGCAACTTATGATTACTATCCAGTATATGAAGTTGGATAATTCTCTATATATGCAGTAAGAGAAAGAAACAAAAAGATGAATTCTGGAGTACAGTTGTATTGTGAAGAACCGGTGCTTTCTTCCTACAGCCGCCACTGGGAACCTTTTTTTTTTTTTTTTGATTTTATGCCTTTTGTACTGATGCAAAAATAAAGTGCCAAGAAACATGTTAACGACACTGCTAAATGATCATGGCTAGGGTTCGTGCTTAAAGTGAAATACTCGTAATCTGATTCCAACAAGAATCTTCGATTTAGAAAGCCAGTGCCCATTAATTGACCGGTGTGGATAAGCTAAGATTTGATAATTATTTTCTTTTTGGCAAGCTATCAGATATTTGAATTATGTCTCAAACGCCAAACTTCGATGCTACGCTAGGTCTACAAGATCATAGCATGGGCCCTGATTAATTAGAGAGAGAAAGCATCAAGGTGCGATGCTTTAGCCAGCTAATGAGGTTAAAATTAGTGCTTGTGATCTGGACTCTAAGAAAAGAATTGGATTGGCTGATCAAAAATCTCAAGGCAATTAAAATACAAGATCAAGTTGTCTCATTAAATCAATATGATAATAATCATTCTCATGAATTTGGCTAGTGGCAGTTTCACTGGTCCAGCGCAATATAATTGTGATCTGCTATCTTTCTTGATCGCAACTAATTAGTACGATGTAGACATGGCCAGCTTAGCCAGTTGTATGTCAACAGGCATTCATAAACAAGATTATTAATTAGACGAAGGTGGATATGGTGCCCAGGAGAGACTTACTTTGAGCTTTCAAGTTGAACATAATTTAAATGCTGAAGCCACCTTATCTTCCATTGCCTCGTTTTCTTCCTTGTCATTTCATTATTATTACATACCTTTCATAGTACTTTTCCACCAATGAACTTCTCCAACAATGCATCGATGGCTCTCATCGAGCTGGACACCATACGCGTGGCAGGAACCACGTTTTTACTTGTAGAAGACAGCAGCACAAGTCAGAATCACTGTTCTTCAGCCAGAATACTAACAGGGCTGTAATCCTTCCGCTGTGAAGAAGATAGGTTGCAGGTTCTGTCCCTCAGAACTCAAATTCTTAATCACTGAAAAAAAAAATAATTAATTCAGCCAAAATTAAGATAAGACTAGATGAGACCAAGCGCATATATTTAAGGAATATATGTGTGTGTGTGTAAAGTGTCGAAATAGAGCTCATGAATCATGGGTCATATTGGATGATATGTTATTGAAGATGTACTTTATTTTTACACTTTATAAGTAATTTTAAAAAAAATTAAAAAAATCTATTTTTATTTTAAATTTTTATTTTTTAAATTATTTTCATGTCAAAAATAAAATTTAAAAATATCATTTTTAAATATTTCTAAAAAAAACTAATATGCAGTGTATGCAAAATATTGAAGCAAAAGCTTTCGTGACGGGGATAACGAAATCTAAGTATAAAAAGCAAGAAAAAGCATTTCTCAGCATTCAAAGATTCACATTTGGAACAAGTTGAGTTAATATAGACCTTCCAAAACCACCTTTAATCACCATATATATATATATATATATATTATACTATACTTGGATTTAAAAAGGAATCCGATCATCTCGTGTGCTTTAATTAATTTGCTAAAGTGGAAAAGACCAATCAAATCCACTAATTAAAGGAGAAAACTGACTAAATCATCAAGCTAAGAACTCATAAAATGCGACCAAAACGCTATCTGAGTTATCCTTGATGAACCACTCTCACTCCCTTCGCATAAAATTTGCCATTCTAGATCATATTATAATATGCTTGTGTTAGAAGTTGTTTTGTAAAATGAATGATTTTGCTGAATAATAAAAATATAACCCAGAAAATAACATACGCATAAGTTAAATATAAGATAAAAACCAATAGATGTAGAACACTTGCGGAATTCAAATTAAAACAAGAAACTAAAACAGTTGTTGTCAAAGATGATGACATCCTCTTTTTAAAAATAAATTACCCGTCAATCAGTACAAACAGTCTCACTACAAGTAACTTGTCATAATTCCAACAATAATACCTCAAAAGAATGAATTTTTTTTAACAAGGCCTGAAAACCTTTTTTAAAAAAAAAAACTTCTTCAAATTCTCTCTATAATAACAAAAACTAAATCTACAGATGTAGAAGACAAAGGCAAAAAGAGGAAAACTTTATCGATGTATCAAAACAGAAGCCCTCATCCCTATTTATACAAGAGGTTAGGGTGCATAATTAATCCAAATTTAAAGAACTAATTCCTAGTATTATAAAAATAGCTAAATCATATCGTTTAAAAATCAAAACAAAAAATATATCGTAACTAAACATAATAAAAACTAATAAGAAAAGGCATTCAACCTTACAAATTCAATAAATCTAAACATATAAATAACTATGAGTCAGCAAAAAAATCTTTTTAGACAAAAAATGTATTTTATAACCAACACAAATACAAGTCTGAACACGCACAAGTGTTTTTAATACAAAGCTCACATTTCCTGCCCCTCTCTTCCACGGGTCCAAATTTCTCTTTTCAAGGCACCATGGCAGAAAACCACTAGAAAACCTTATAATCTTCTAATATGGGATTGCTTTTAGGTTTAAAATTTTGGCTAGTAGATTAATCTGATATTCACCTACAATAAGTTCTGACATGTTAATATTCTACATTGTAATTTATATTAGAGAATATTTTTCAACAAAATCCTAATTTTAATCTTACTACTAGAAATTCACTTAATACAAACGACATTATCGATAAAATATTTTTGTCTGTAATTCATGGTGCAGTTATAATTACCAACAACATACTTTTCATCTATAATGCTGTAAATATTTATTGAGGGATAACTTCAGTTAGTATATACCAATGAAATTATAGATAAAATATTAAGAATTGAAAAAAAAAACCGATTCACTAATATGAAAGTTTTTGTATGTGATTTTACCAACGAAGCAGCTTTGTATAATGACGTGAACGATTCACCATCTGAATTGCCGATGAAGTCATTGAAGGATTCAAACAAGAATCTCCATACAGTAACATAATCGATTCACCATCAAAATGGCCGATGGAACCACCGATAAAAGTAGTTCATCGATGATTCTACCAGTAAAAATTAATATATGACCACTCTATCGACCATTTCCTTTTCTATTTGTCCTTCTTCTTTCTCATCATAACTCTTCTCTACTGCAAACAACCAGCCTTCAAAAAAAATCTCTCTTTTCCAACACAAGTTATATTTTTTTAAGTTTTATGGTCACAATATCCATGTTCTGATTTACCAACGAGCTTTATCAATTTTTATAAGCAATTCCATCTTTTAAAATTTTAATATTTAAATGTCAATTTTTTAGTGTATGTATTTTGTAACTATATGTACATGATTTATTGTTATTTCTCAAACAAACTTCTAGTATATAAATGCATAATTTTGTACTTGTTATGGTTTGTTTTAGATTTTATAAAATTGTATTTATTTGTAAATTCTTCAAATTTTATTGAATTACCGAATTACATGTGTTGTTTTGAAATAATTAATAGCTTGTTTAACAGGTTCGTTATAATTTTTATCATTGGTATTGCGGAGTTGTAATTTTTATAAATTTATATATATATATATATTAATTTGTATGGACTTTGATAATTGATAATGAATATTTAATACTTATGAGAAGTTGTAATTAGTTTATTGGATAATCTCAAGGTAAACTAATATTTTTGCAAATTTATTTACCTAACATAATCTGAGCAGTATCTTAAACACATGACGTCAGGGCAGTTCACACAATACTCACAATCCAGTGCTGGCAACTATAACCAGTCAATTCATGGCTTGGTACCAATGCACGCCAATCGCTCCATTCCATTAACTACACATACAAATAGATGGTAATATTAATTTAAATGAAATATATCATTAAATAATTTGTTGTAACTTAACTTTTTTTCATTATAGGTTATATCTCTTGAACATGAGTCAAGCTTAATGGAGTTGTTTATTGAGATGTACGTGCAGAGTTAAGACCGTCAAAAGAGGACGCAACAGTTCACTAACAACCGGAGTTAATATTTTTTGGTATGTTTATTCAACCATTTTATTTTCTAAGTTATTATTTTTATTGAATTGAATATGATTTTTTTTTCAGGAGACCTATAATAACAAAATAAGGGAGAGATATGGAGATGATCCTTTAACCCATCTGGATTTTGATCCGAATATTTAGATGGGGTAGGATCGTATGAGGGCTCCAATAAAATTGGATGTACAGACTCTTCAATACTACAATTGAGAACTTGCAAACAACTTGTAGTGTCTTAACCGTTAGGAGCTTATAATCAATATCGAGTAACCAATTTAAGAAGTTCGTGGCCTTACAGTAACATAAAGCTCAACTCACCAAAAAATACGAGCACCTATCATTAACTTATAAACAACACTAAACACATAGCTCATCTCACTAAGAAATACGAGCAACTCTCAATGAATTATGAATAGTTTTGTCAAATGGTCATGAACATGACATCATAGAGTGGTGATACATGTACATCTTCTTTTTTGTCATATAACAACCAGCCTCCTCCTCCTCCTCCTCCACCATTATATTAATTTAATATTTCTTTTAAAACACATTCAATTGTAGTGAATATTATTTAAATTTATTTTTTTATATTTAATAAAAAAAAATGTATTTGTATAGATGGTTTTTTTACTATTAATTTACATAATTTTATATTGCTTATTCTAAATAATTTTTTTTAAATAATCATTGAAGGATTTATAAACAAACTGTATTTGGCGGTATTTGACAGAAAAGGAAATGCCAATCAAACAAATAAATTTCAAGATAAAGTGTTTCCATTGGCATTTCACAGTAGTTCAATGTAAATGTCATAATCACTGATGAATTCACAAACAGATAAATTATGTTGGCATTTCACATAGTGATGAAAATGTCATACTCATCGACAAATTTAAAGAGGCATTTAGTTCGTCGACATTTAACCGAGAGCTGAAAAATATTTACTAGATATACCACTATCATCAACAGAATAAATGCATTAGTACATTTTAAGCAAGAATTTTTTTTGGCATATAATTTCTGCCTGTAAAACCATTAACAATTTTTTTTTACCGATTGACTTAGCGATGGAATTAGGTATTGCTGGAATTAGGTATTGCTGACAAAAAAAAAAGTCAATGAATGTTTTTTATTGAGAATTTTATCAATAAAAAAATTACTAATAAATTCTGAATCATAGACTGATAAAATATTTTTGTCAATAAAACTGTAAAATTTTGTAGTGTTTTAAATATGAGCAAACTCTATTTTCAATATAGTTTCAAATACACACACCATGCTAACTAATTTCCTAATAATACACACACAAGATGGCAATATGCAAGGTTCTTGATCCCTGGTGTAATCCATATATCATCAAAGCAATAACCTCTTCTGTGTATGTTCATGGATAAGGAATCTAGCTAGAACCAAGTTGCTCGATGCACAAACCAATTAAAGAAAGAATTAAAGCAATATTGATCAGCTCTTATGTCACCACTTTATGTATATAAGTATATGTGTGAAAGTGCATTGTATCGATCGAATAAGATTTGCTTTTCGTGTTCATAACTGCACCTTCACTTTATCATTTTTATTTTTTTTTATTGCAGCTTAGAAACCACTAGTGTGGCCATTGATATTATTTAATTTCTTACTCTGGCACTTGCAATTAGTGACGACTTTGAACGATGATCACGCTGACTTATTACATTAGATCGTTAAAATTAAATAATTTGAAATTATTTATTAAATTATATTTAATAATGTAAAATTTTGAATTAAGATAGTTTTTAAATATATTATTAATGGCAAATCGATTAGTAAATCGAATCTGTCAATTCATTTCATCCAATTAAATTAATAAAATTAAATTCGAAACAGCCATGGTCTATATAAATCTTAAATTTAATAGCATTTCACGTAAGCAAATAATGTATATTAGATAATAATATAAAATCATTCAAATCCTCATGTGTAAGTTTTGAATTGAAATTGTTATTGCGACAGAGAAACACATCTAAAAAATGCCTCTTAACTATATATTGGATTTATGGGAATTTTGTTTCCAAACAATTTTAAATACAAATACAAAGGGTCGATTGAGGATATCCAAATATAGGGGTTTTAGTTTTTCATGTCTTCCGAACAAATTATTATACACGAACAGCCTGTTCTTGGGGCCGGGGGAGAGCATAATGTTGTGAAAAACTGTGCAATATATATATAGTACAAAATTAACAGAGTACAGACACCAATTTATCGTTATGTGTGTATCGTGGTCCAGGTTATAGATACCAACGCGTATTTGAGCGTACGTACAGCCTGAAAACCATTAGCTGTGTGCTCTAGGAATCATTCTTCCTAGGAATCAAAAGGAAGTTGACAATTAACTAAAAATATCTTTAGAGTAACTAGATATGGGAGATCGATATTTGGTAAAAAATAGAGAGAAAAGATATGAGAGGTATTAGCACTAATCTTTGATTGGGGATGACACTTGTTGCAGCTTTACGCAAGAAATATATGAACATTAAGAAATATAATTTGGAATAAAAGTATAAAACAAAGTGAGAGCTAGATTTGATTTGTGTGTATGGATTTATTCTGATGATGTCATTTTATATTCAAATTTAAAAGGAAATTAAAAGGAAAGAATTATTGTAAATTAATTATTAGCTCAAATGTGAGCAATTCATCTAAAATGCAATTGAAAAATTCTTGATAGGTGGAAGTTAAAAGATTAAAAAAAAAAAACCTTCATTGTTTATCTTTTACTTCATTTTATAATATTATCACAAAAGCTAAAAGATAATGGCCTTTTTCACAGCATAATCACTGTAGACACTGTGGATGGGCAGTCCTGTAATCTTCATCAACTCTTTTTTTTCTCATCTTCACGTATATGTGGCATCTTGCTCCTCTACCAAAATATCAGACTCATAATTTCTTTTTAGAAAGAGCAAATCAACCATATTATTCTTTTAACCTTTTCAGTTTCTGTTCTTAAGTCATAAGATGCAACCTGACTGCCTTTTTTCTCCACACAACAGTGCTGAGAAATTAAGTCTAATAGAACCTCCCATCTGAGGAGGATTCAGCAGAAGGGTATATTTCACCATTAAGACTAGAAGAGACAACACCAGCAGTGAATTGCCACTGGACATTGCAACCATGCAGCACACAGATGGATTGTATTTTGTTGTTGTTTTCTGGCACCTTTTCATGCTTAAGTAGGGCTTAGTTCGTGAAAAAATATGTGATATATAGTCCTACTCAGAACAATTTTGTATTTACATTCAAATCTTGTCATTTGCACCTGATAAACCTTTTCACTTTTTTCCACAATATTGTGATTGCACGTTTAGTGATAACATCCTTCTTCATTATGTTGCGCAGGGCCAACAAATTATACAAGGCCACCATCATATTTTCTTTTGAGAACATCATTTTCTGTTTAGATTTTTTTTAATAAGATCACTTTAGTCGTGACCATTGTTTTACCCAGCCGTGACCATTGTTTTATCCTGCGTTTGAGTTTGCTTTACATTGCGAGAAATAAGCATGGTTGTCCTACATTACTTTTTTTGCTCTTGTAAAACATAAATTGGTGATAAAATATGTTGTGTCAGAACATGTTTCGTCGGTTGCCTACACTCTCGCACTATGTTGGAGTTTTTCTTACATATTAAATGTTAATTATTATTTGATTCATTTCGACTTCAAGTCTACATGCTATCATCACTCCTACCAGTTTCTTTTCGTTGTTGCAACAACCATAGTTGAGTTGGGACTTCTTTTTGTGCATGTTGTCAACATTATCTACATGCGGATGTCAGTCTATGTTGTGCAAACCCAGCCACATTCAGTGCTCTTGCTTTTCTTTCACTATTTTTTAATCCAACAAATCACACACTCATCGCGTCAATGTGTTTGGTGTTGATTTTATAAATACATTTTTGCTTTTATTTAGCTTAAAGATACAGTAATCATTGGCCTCTCGACCATCTTTCTGTGTTGATTTTCCTCTGATCTATTCTCCTATCATGCTTGGATCTTCTTTTTATCTTTATCATGCATGGTTCACTGCCAATTAAACAGTGGCTTTTTAACCCTTCGTATCCATGTGTTTTTGTTTGGTTTGTTTCCTCCTCCAATTATTTTCTTTATGAATCCTTAATTTGGAATTTGGTTGCAGGAACAGTCAGCAAGTGGCCACAACTCTGCAAATTGATATATATATATATATATATAGATCTTCGTGGAGGTTTTATTATACCTTTTTTGCTCTTCTCCAGAATCCTTTATCAAGGCCTCTTCTGCAGATTCAGATGAAGGATGCGCATAACAATAGCTTCATTGTTTGCTTCCCTTTTTTAATTTTCCAAACAAGACTTGCGAGGCACACTAACAAAATCTATGCTTGTTGAACTACGATCGTCCTAAAAAAATGTATGGTTTATGCATTTACTGCTGGTTTTGGCCTTTTTCTTGCTATGTTTGTTAAAATCCTTCTTCCCATAAAAATTCATTTTTAACTGGCCTCATTGCTTTCATTCCAAACCATTGTCGATGAACTTTAATTCAGTTGCCTTTCGATTTCAACCAACCAAAGTTAATGAATACGATTCAGTGCCTCGCTACACAGCGCAAGCGCAAATCTAGTTATAAACTAAAAGACATAGGCATTTTATTATAATATGTGCACGGTTTACCAAGACATAAAACACCATACAATGCATTGTTCCCTTACAAAGCAATTTTTAAAAGTTCAATTTTCTTCCTGAAATTTTTCAAAAATTTAATTCGGTACCTAAAGTTTTTTATTTTTGCATTCTTGGTCCCTGTACTTCTAGTGCATATTTTTCAATTTTTTTATTCTCTTCCTGATTTTCTCATCATCTTCTAGTAGATGACATCATACCTGCCTAAGTAGACAGCTTATTATGCGCTGATTTTAAAAAAACCAATGCACACATGAGCTTTTTTCATTTTAAGCTAGGCATATAAGCCTGTCCTTGCAAACCAACCAAATGTGCTTTAGTTGTTCTTTAAAGCCTAACCGGGTATCTCTTAGCCTTTAAATTTTTAATTTTTAAAAAATAAAATTCTCTTTTGATAAATAATTACAATAATATTTTTAAAAAAAATGATTCAATTATATCAGTTTCTTTAAATAAGGTTAGTTTTTTTATGGTAATATTTTCAATTACTTTATGAATCTAACATGTAAAGTTAAAAAAAAATATACATAAATATATAATGAATATATATATATATATTCTTAATTATGAGTTATATAATTTTCACAAATTAATTTTTTTAATACAAGCTCACAAAACTTATCAAGAATTGATTTTTTTATTTTTTTTTATTAAAACTTGTTTTTCACATGATAAGTCTTTATTTAAATCCTTTAAATAAAAAAACTATTTTTCTCTCTAAAGTTTAAATTCTTTAAACTCTTTTGAATATTTATTTTAATTACAAAAAAAATTAAATGAAAATTAGCTTTGAAAATGATTTATTTTCTTGCCTTCCTTATTTTTTATATTCCATAGTTTATTACACCTATGTTATTTATAATTAGTAAGACTCTATATAGCCTATATTTATAAAATATTTGAATGTATATTTATTTTTTTATTCTTATTAGAAAAATCAACTCCTCACCTTAGTTTTTTTATTTAGCATTCACAAACATATTTTTAATTCATTAAGTATTTATTATCTTTTTATTTTTAATTAAAATACTCCATGACATCAAAAACTACCTCACTAACATAAATATTTTCTTCTATTTCATTAAAAAATAACTTAAAGTATCAATGAAAGCATCGAATTGATATTATTACTATTTAGAATTTGTTTGGAATTGTAATGTTTTTTTCTAATTATTTTTTGTTTGAAAATATATAAAAATAATATTATTTTTTAATTTTAAAATTTATTTTTAATATTAACATGTCAAAATAATTTAAAATTTTGAAATAAAAAATTTATTTTTTAAAAGAAAAACATGCTAATATAACCGCCACTAATCTCTGAATAATCAACCACGGTTTTGACCTCCTGGGACCAACAACAGGACCCAATTGCAATGACTGCGACCAGACCTGGACTATCCTGTGGCCTCTCTTATTTTGTTCAATATTTCAACATGTCAAAAAACAATTATATCCCTCCACTTAACGGCAACTGATTAAGACAAATCGAAAATAATTTATTTCAAGCAAAAGAAATATAAGGATACTTTCACCATTCAAGCCGCTATCATGGCTAGACGCGTGGTGTATTCCACAGAAGCCTGGGTGAGGCGGGACGCAGAATTGTCGTCGGCGAACTGCAAACACCGCATGCAGGGGTGGTAATGCATTCTCGACACTAGCAGACATCTGCAGCCCTTATATGGGGTAAGCTGTATATTCCTTGCAGGTAGAAATACATATTCATTTTGGACTTTGGCTTGTAGCTACCGTTGAATAGGATAATTAATTTTCATCTCTCTCCAAATAAAAAAAGAGTAATGTAATCGGATTCACAACAATTATTAATTATTTTCACGGAATATATATATATATAAGAACAATTTAAGTATTTTTAAAAAAATACCAGTAGGACACCGTAAGCAAAAACATTTATTCTTCTAACAAAATACATGATATGAATGATGAGGTAAATGCCTCTACCTCTCATACGTGTGGTTACACGCATCTTAGATGAGAGTGGGGCTGAATCCACATATATACTAACTATACTGTACTATACTATGTTTTGATTTTATTTTTTCAGCAGCAGTTTATATGACTGGCGGCGGTCATTCGATGCTTTCGTTAACTTGCATTGAATTCTCGGTTATAATAATATCATAATAATTCACTATTTTTAACCGTTATCAGACGTACTAGTTGGTATTTAATATTATATATATATATATATAAAAGTTTATTATATTCCCTCCCCCCTACCCCCGACCTTCGATCTTTCTCTATATAAGCAGCCCCTCCACTTCATGGTTTGACCCAAAAGAGGAAACCCACTATACACTCACACTCCTGAAAAACTCAAGTTTTCAGCCTTTTCCTTGTCTCCATGGAAACACAAATAGATAGCTTTTGGGTATTGGCTCTAGTTTCCAAATGCCAAGCCTTTTCTTTTCAAGACCCCATCTTCCTTCTTCTTTCTCTTTTCTTGGCTTGGCTAGCCATTGCTTTGTGCTGCTGGGTTTACCCTGGAGGCCCCGCCTGGGGCAAGTATTGGCTCAAAAGAGGAACCTGCTCGAAAGCCAAGATGATTCCGGGACCTAGAGGGTTTCCAGTGATAGGAAGCATGAACCTCATGGTAAACTTGGCTCACCACAAGCTTGCTGCTGCAGCTAAGACTATCAAAGCTAAAAGACTCATGGCTTTTAGCATGGGAGAGACTAGGGTTATTATCACATGCAATCCTGATATAGCCAAAGACATCTTGAACAGTTCAGTATTTGCTGATCGTCCAGTTAAAGAGTCTGCTTATCAGCTCATGTTTAATAGAGCTATTGGTTTTGCTCCCTATGGGGTTTATTGGAGAACTCTAAGGAGAATTGCAGCCACCCATCTCCTTTGTCCTAAACAAATCAGCTCTACAGAGCCACAGAGACTCGATATTGCTTCTCAAATGGTATCAGTAATAGCATGTCAAGGTGGAGATTACTTTCGTGTTCGAGACATACTGAGGAAAGCTTCACTGAACAACATGATGTGCTCAGTTTTCGGTCGTAAATATGATCTAGGCACATCAAATAATGAAACTGAGGAACTTGGAGGACTTGTTGATGAAGGTTATGATCTTCTAGGGAAGCTTAATTGGTCTGATCATCTACCTTGGCTTGCAAATTTAGACCTTCAAAAAATCAGGTTCAGGTGCTCCAATTTGGTTCCTAAAGTGAACCGGTTTGTGAACCGGATTATTCAAGAACATAGAGAGGACCAAAGTGGCCAAAGAAGAAATGACTTTGTTGATGTTCTGCTCTCTCTTCATGGACCGGACAGGTTATCAGACCATGACATAGTTGCTGTTCTTTGGGTAAGCAAAAAACTTGCCTAAAAAATTTTCTTTCTTGATGCGTGTGTGTGTGTGTGTGTATGCTCAAATTTAAGAGATTCTGATTTACATAGAGAAATGCTAGTATCATACATGAGTGGCATATCTGCGAACAAGAGATTATATGCTGTGTGGTGATGCAGTATCAGAGCGGCTTATATGTAGATGCAAGACATTAATATTGTTTTCATATGGATCAAAACTTGACTAGTTTTTACATGAATATATATTCTGTGATGTTACCGTAGCACCACAAGATTCGAGTCATTAAGTGTTACTCTTTATATTTAACAGAATTGTTGTGTCAACCAATAAAATCTACATCACTTTTCATTTATATATATTTCTTATGTGTTTTCTCTCGCGTGATGCTTTTTTTTATTTGCCCTCGATGATGTTGGTTGTTTTTTATATATATGTTGGTTGTTTTATATATATATATATATATATATATATATATAGGGCAAAGAAAGGAATCGAAAGTGGAATCTCAGCTGAATTTGCAAGCTGCTTATATTCCTTTTCTTGGATTTAATTGTCGATCCTACCGTATCGCTATGCATGCTCTTTCATTAATTAATTTCTTTAATTACATCGTCTGATAATGTAGGAGATGATTTTTAGAGGAACAGATACAGTGGCAGTTCTAATAGAGTGGATACTAGCGAGGATGATACTTCACCCTGATATCCAATCAAAGGTGCATGATGAGCTTGATCAAGTTGCGGGAAGATCAAGGCCGCTGGTGGAAGCAGACATACAATCAATGGTTTACCTGCCGGCGGTTGTGAAAGAGGTTCTAAGGTTACACCCCCCGGGGCCGCTCTTGTCATGGGCGCGTTTAGCGATCACGGACACTGATGTTGATGGATATGATGTGCCAGCGGGGACCACAGCTATGGTTAATATGTGGGCCATAACAAGGGACCCGCAAGTTTGGGTGGACCCACTAAAGTTCTCGCCAGAGAGATTTTTGAGCAAGGAAGTCACTGCTGACGTGGAGTTCTCTGTGTCAGGGTCTGACCTCAGGCTGGCTCCATTCGGGTCGGGTCGTAGGACTTGCCCGGGAAGGACACTGGGTTTGGCCACCGTTAGCTTCTGGGTTGGGAGTTTGTTGCATGAGTTTGAGTGGGTGCGGCGTGGCCATGAGCCGGTGGACCTCTCTGAAGTGTTGAGGTTGTCTTGTGAAATGGCCAAACCACTCACAGCCAAGGTGAATCCAAGGAGAAGATAATCATCGAGCATCGGCGTCCGATTCGCTTGGAAATGGATGCGGAAATGTTATGATGTGATGCGCGTTCACTCAGTTGTAGATAGACCCTTCATAGCCTATATATATAGGTAATTATGTGTGTGTGCTTTCGGTGGATGATGAAGAAATAATATCCAGCCTTTTCCTTTGCTAGGCTAACAGAGGAAGAAGATAAATGGCATTGCTGCATAAATTAATCAGGAGCATTCAAGATTCATTTCAATGGCGCACTAACGACTAATATATAAATGGGCACTCTTCACAATTCGATCTTCTTTTTTCATTTTCAATTCTCAGCGTATTAGCTTCTGACAAATCATTCACAGTATTCATAATAATTCTAGATGAATTATTCACATCTTAATTAACAATAACAAAAACAAAATTGTACTCTCCATGAATGTGTTATTCCACTTCTTCTCGTAAAATATTAAAATATTATTTATTATAATAGTATTAAAATATCATTACATATTCGATTTTGTATTTTTTTAATTTATTTTTCACATAATTATTACAGTCCAATTAATAAGATTATAAATTTAACTAGTTAACTAAATTGACTTGAATTTTTTATTTATTTTCTTGTTTGACTTTTTTTTTTAATTTTATTTTTTAAAATTTGATTGATTGAAAATTAATTTTTATAATTTGTTTAAGTGAGATTATCCCCAGTAACTTATTATTTGATCATTAATGCTTTTATATATTAGGCTAATTTATATCAAATAATAATAGCAATAAAAAATTACTTATAAATAAACCTCACTAAATAGTTTTATAGTAAATAGATGACCCACATGGTATCTGGTATCTCAGGCTAGCTGAAATTTTTTCCATCATCACAAAAAGATATTAAGGTGATATGAGTGTTTTCAAATAAGCGAAAATAAATCAAAACTCAGGTCATTGACTTGATTAGATTAAATAATCTTGAATAATTTCAATAAAATAAATAAAAAATGCAACAATAATAAAGAAATTAAAAAAAAAACTAGCAAAAAAAAATATAAAAAACCTAAGCCCATTTATGTTAGTATGCTAAATTTATATCCTGATCGTGATACTAAGGTTATCTTGTCAAAAGAAAATTAAATAAACCAATAAAATTCAATTATCAATCAATTCAATATCAAATGATAAAATTAATAAAAATAATTTAAAAAATAAAAAAATTGATTCAATTTCAGTTAATTCATTGACCTTATGATCATAGACATATGATAGAGATAATCTCATGAAAAAAAAAAAGTATAAAAACCAATTTTCAATATAACAAACATTGAAGGATGAGATATAAAACATAAAAATTAATAAATGAAAAAACAAATTAAAATCAACCCATGACCCTAATTATGAGCCCGAGACTAAACCTATAAAAAATAAATCCTAAAAAATAAAAAAGTAAAATTTTCAATTACAAAATAATAAGGGATGAAATTAGGGGGAATAAAAAAGAATATAAAACAAAATAAATAGCAATTAAAAAAGATACCACATCTAACATAAAAATAAATCTAGATCCAATGTTGATGGAAAAAAAATAAAAAACAATCAATTAAGAAAAAGATAAAAAAGAAACAAATAGACTTAAAAGAATGAGAACAAAACGAGGAGGGATGATATTGTAGGGAAAAAAAGTAATCTACAAAAGATTAAGAAAATCAAAATAAGTAGCAATAAAAATACAAGGATTAAAATTTGATATAAAAATTAAATGAAGTTAAATGGCACGGGGTAAATTTAAAGAAAAAAATTGATGTATAAAAAAAAAACAATCAAAAATATAAGGATTAAATATAATATAAAAATTAAATAAAATCAAATATCAAGGGATGAAATTGAAGAAAAAATTAATCTACATAAGATTAAAAAAAAAGATAAAATACTTAGCAATAAAAAAATAATAATCAAATTTGATATAAAAACAAATAAAATCAAATGATGAGTAATGAAATTAAAGAAAAAAATAACCTACAAAATATTTTTAAAAAAATATACACAGCAATAAAAAAATAATTAAATTGTATATAAAAAACAAATGAAATGATTTTTTTGTATTTTACTAAGGAAAGGAGAGAGAAAAATGAAGAAAAGAAAAGAAGAATGAAACTACACTACTGATCGGTGGTGACATACACCCCATCACTGGCAAGATCTCGGTGCATTGTTTTGAAAATAACCTCGAAAGGTGATATTTAACCAATAAAAAAGTTTGCATATGTCGCCGGTATAGAATAGGCTCCTTCTATTTGCTGGTATGTACAAGCAATGTGTTCTTTTAAAATATATTTCATGTATATTAAAAGATGTAATTACCCCTAATTCTATTTATTATTTACAAAAAAGCCATAGTGAATGATGAAAACACTTCTAATGCATTCTAATGCAAGTTCAATAAAATATAAATTCAAGAGTATTAAAGTAATCATTACGCAACAAAGGATGAAAAGATATGCCTTTGACCTCTAGTTAAATTTTCTTTGATTCTAAGGGTAAGTAAATAATTCCATCGTGCAAAAAGCAAAATGTAAAGAGACTGATTTATCTTATTTAATTTAATAATATTATAAAAAAACTATTTTATCCCCAATTCATTCTTTTTTATATTCTATTGTCGAGGGCAAGAACATATATCAGTCTTAATCCACAATACCTCATTGGCTTTATATATATATATATATAT